>PNEQ01104373.1:16946-31685 GCA_003012365.1 Medauroidea extradentata
ATATTATTTACATTAGTACAGTAGATATTAATGACAATTGTATTGTATAATTGTATGTTATTAGTGCTGTTATATGTGTAAGAGCAATTGTCTTACCATACATACTTTTGTTTTAATTTTTATTTTCTCTATGTTTAGTAATTTGACAATTACTAATTTTTCTCTGTAAGAAACGTAGATGTACTTTGTATTTTTTTTTCGAAACAATACTAATTAGAAAAATTGTAGTGTATGTATAACACACGGCAAATTGTAAACCGGCCTAGTGCTGAATTTTGTACGTGTCTAAATAAATAAATAAATAAATAAAATATTAACCGACTCTTGTTTAAAGTGAAAAGCAATATAAGTAACAAAACGCAGTGTGTAGTTTCCATTGTGTTCAAAAGTTAAAGTTTGAGGTTTTTTTATTAATATTGATAAGATGGTCTTCAAAGCCACAGAGTTTAACGTGAACGGCCTCCTAGGGTCGGATTAGAGACGTGAAAAATTTGCGTTATTTTCTTTTTTTCCGGCAGCCTAGACTCAAAACGGGTGTACACTGGTTCGACGTCTGCCGTTGGCCAAAAGTATCGAGGCCTGCCACAGAGAATGTATTCGTCCAATAACCGAAAGTTCCACTGAAGACTGAACCCCTTTACAAGCGGCCACACAAGTAACGAACAGCTCATAGATGATCAGAGCAAATTTAATAACACATTGCACTCAGGTAAATACAGAGAAACGAGGTCTAATATGTCAGCAAATAATACCGCGTATTTTGTATGTCGACTCGATAATTTCCATATTTTAGATTTTGTTTAGTTCTTTTTTCGCGTTATTTGTTGCAAAATATTATTTTCAATTATATAATTTACTTGAGGAGGTGAGTTCACAAACTTGATGAGTACAGAAATGGGGAAAAAATGTGTTAGCTATGTAAGTGAGTAGGTATGGTACGTCTCCATCACATGAAACAAACATTTTGCATCAGAAATATTTATTTAGTGTTTGAATTGCGGTACGAAATTCTCAGTTTGTTTCAAAACTCTATATAAAATACAAGGTTTTGTTCCAGGACCTCATATATTAACAATCGCCATGTTGCATCAAAACTTCATGAAACAATATGCTTGAAGTGAAACAATTTCTCGTTTTGTTCCAAAACTGTATGCATGAATATCATTGCACAACTTAATAATTCGAAAAACAAATTTGTGTTCAAAAGATAAATTTGGTTATTTGCGTTTGCATTGGCAACATTGTGTGATTGTAATGTGCAGTGGCGTACAACAATAACAACTACTTAAGGCGGGTTTCGGTCGCCATATTGAATTTTATTATTTTTCGCTTTTTTTGGAATACTGAGAAGAAAAATGTTAAATCGGTGATTATACAGCAAATTCTATTTACCTTGGCCTACAATACAGGCATGGCAATATAGCTAGTAATGTATAGTCAGGTCGCAATTTGTCGGGCAAATTATGAATATAAAAAAAGTTGCCACACGCATTGCGGCGTAATTATATGTTAACAGCTAAATTGCTAGGTCTGTACTGTAGCGAAATGTAAATAGAACTTTAGGTACAATCGCATATTTAACATTTTTCTTCTCAGCACTCCAAAAAAGTGAAAAGTAGTAAAATTCAATATGGCAACTGAAACCGAGCCTTAAGGAAAAAAAACTAATTTTATTGGGATTTGTATGTTTTTTCGTAACGTTCATCATTCCTTAACATTTACTTCAATGGGGTATGTCTCTGTTCCAGGGGTCTCCGAATAAAACATTTGGTGTGCATGGTGTAAAGTTTATTTGACTCGTGTTCCTACCCATATTTTTATACATAAAGTTGCAACAGAATTTCATATTTTCAGAACGATTTGTTTCAAAACTTTGTACACATGTTCTTATGCAACAAAACTTGATGCATGCTAATATTAAAGTGCTATAACTTAAACACATATGGATATATAACTACGGTAATTCCTTTGTTTTAACGTACGTATATTGACTCACTTTAACATTTGAGTGTTTTAATGTCAACATATTCTGTGAGAGGTTTTTTTGCGTTTTCTGAAAAATCATGTCAGATGCACTTAAAAAGTTTTGGAACTCACCTCCTCACTTACTCTATGAGCTATGTAGCAATGACTACAAATTTGTTTTATGTTAACGTGATACAATGTCATCAAGTCCCAAAATAATGTAATAGTGTGGAAAATCGAATTTCGTCAGTCTCTCTTTAACCTTCCTTAAACGCTACCAAAAAGCAATATTTAGCTAACGAAACTCGTACTACTATGTGTGAGCGTAGAGAAGGTGGGGGAGGGGGGAGTATATGCACAAGTGCATGTTGGTTGCTAGGCTCGTAAACACAGCATGCAGTTGAACGCTTGCCAGTGGTTGTATGTAGGACTGACTTCCATCACACCAGACAGCAGTGTTTACTACCATGCCGTTATGTCAACTGTCTCCCACACTCACATCTACCCTGTGTCTCGTTCATATTCTTCTCTGAGGTGGAGTTATTACAATATGTATCTCGCTGCAGAAATAAACTACTGTACTTTCACAAACACACAAAACTTTTCAAGTAACACCTTCTCAGAGAGTTACGAAATTGCTGCCACAGAACAAAACCTTAAGCATACTAGTTCTGCATCTGGCTATGCACTTTATGTGCGTATACGTACATATATTCGCATTTATTACAAAAATCAAAAATATTTTCGGTCGGATTTATTTTTCCTTCTGTGAAATAAAAACACAAATTTTGAAGGGACTTGTGATTTTCATACATTAACTTCTCATGACTGTCAAAAGAAAACTAAAATAAGTCTTATTTTAGTTTTCTTTTGGCAGTCATTTATTTTGCAATGGAGTATGTCGAAGCAAATACATTCAGTCATGCACTCCTATTGTACAGTTCTTTCTAAGATCATATTCTCATGGGCTGTTTAATCACGATGGAGTTTCTCTTCATGGAGCATTAGTGAGGATATTAGAAGTTTACTTTCACCTTGAAAACATCCGTTACAAAACACTTGTTTATGTCACGTCATAGTCAAAGAATGATTGAGTTAGAATAAACTATACACGATACTTAATGAATTTGAATACTTAAATTACTGATTGGATATAGCAGTTATTGTCTAGAGGGAAACTATGTTTACTGACGAAATTTTTAATTCCTGAGACAAAATTATTCTGTTCTTATTTTACGATTTCCACGGTAAAAACTGTTCAAATTCGATTCCATATAGGCTTACCTCAATACAACTGGTATCACGCTGTTTAATTAACCTAGGGGAAAAACTGCTTCTATTTTAATATTTTCATTTTGTAGTTGGTGTGGAAAAATTTTGTTCTAGGGAACTTATTTGAAAAAAAAAATTAGTTACTAAAAATTTTAATTCCTATACATTAAGTGCGCTGTCTGTTGAGAACCCCGGGAGAACCAAGTTAGAGAATTCAAGTGGAAATATATTAACTTACATGTGGCTCAGTTCCTGTGAGATCTTCATGTTTGCCACCCCTGACTCGTTTTTCATCTCTATGAAGCCCAAACTGCTATAAGATCTTTAAAGGAGTTTTTATTAAAATACTGAAAACTATGAATAAATAAGTATTTTCATTATCAAAAATCATTCGGAAATGTCACCTCCTAAATTCTGCTTATATTTCATTTACCGTAGCAATATTCTCATTTTCGTAATGCCATGTAACTAGTGAAAATTAATGGACTTACTTAAATGAAATAATTCACAGTGAAATAACAGGTCATGGACAAAGTAACAAAATTAAAAAAAAACTGCCAGTAAACAATTTGTGTATTTTAAAAATTGAGGATTTTCCAACTTTTATCCTGCTTTTTTGCGATTTTATTATATTTCGTTGTGGGTTTCTAAACAATTTGTTACGTTGCTCAATAGAAGTTTGTTAACCATGAATTATTTATTTAAGTAAGTCAGTTGGTTTGCACTATTTGCAAGACAGCGTAACATGCAAATTTTAGCTGTGGTGCACCCTTTATGTAAAAAACTATGCGAGTCAAATTTTTTCTGTCAGAGGAAATTGTACAAACAAGTACCGCTGCAATACTAGCACTATATAATAAAAATAAAAAAATACGATTTTATCCCACTTGACAAAAGACTCACTTCAAATCATGCAGACCCAGGACTCGAACTCTTGATTCTAAAGTTATGTCGGATCGTAGCTCAGCCTCCACTGCGCCGCTGCCTGCAACACCCAGTAAGATATGATAGTTATGTTTTCGTCTGACAGGGTAGCCAACCCTCCCGGCGACTTTTTAAAACGGTAACCGACACGCAGTTGCACACAGAAGTCGGCGGTAGCTGTCGCAACGTTCTCGCCATGCGAGTGAATTACTGCGCTGTGGTGTTTGTAATTTGTGTTCGCAGTAGAGCGAGCTGCCGGCTATCTGCGTGGATAGTACGTCACCCGGCCTAGCGAGTCGAGTCGCCGTGCGAACAACGGCATTAATCAAACCCGCCCAGCAATATAACGTTTGTTGGCTGCAGGCTTCCAGCAAGCAAGTGCGTTCCATAACGAAGCATTCGCAACGCCCAGCTTACATTACGGCAAGCTGAATAGTATCTGCGATACACCGCTGCAGATAACTGTCAGCAAGTATTATGCATGCACTGTGCCGCATTAATACATCTCATTTCTTGCCTGTGCATGTTACAACAAACTAAATCATACTGTATTACCAACATACTTCTCACAAATAAGTGTTTACATAACTTAACTGCTTGTTGCGTCATAGGTAAGGACACCAATTTTTTCGATATGAGATTTTTGTACAATATACATTTCAATGGCTTTTTGGTTACGCTTTTTATAAATTGTACTCAGTACATTGTTACAAGTTTGTCTTTGACTCTGACAGGTTCTTTCGGGATAGAGAACTTGCTAAGTTAAATGAAATAATTAAATTATTTTCCTAAGTTATTATAAGTCTTATTGAAATTATTTACAAAATTAATCTATATAAATATATATAAAATTCAAAATTTTATAAATTGATGCTTGTAATTAATATTTACAGTTAATATTCCTAACACCTAACGTCTCTACATGAAGTCAACAGTTAATAAGTGTCTGTCCTTACACATAGCAGAGTCCTCAAAGCACTCTTCACTTAAAACATCTCGTTCCAGAACTCTAGCAATTTACAGTAATAGTCTAACATGCTCCCACAAGTCCCACACCAGCAAATGCGCCTTCAAAATATGCTCCTACTTGCTGGCCGCCCGCCGTAAGAAGTTGCTACAATGCCGCCACTCGATCCCGCGTCGATCCTTGTCGTAGTCGCCATCTCCGCCACTTCCACATACACGCTGAGCATCACAACAATCATTCACTCCTGATCGGCCACCGCGAGCTGTATTCATACCCGGCCGCCACATCGCGTAGATCATCCTCACAATTCTGCGATGAGACAAGGTGACCGCGAAATTTCCAAGTGCTAGGTCAAGCTTCGGTAATGTCCTAGGTGCGTACTCTTCAAGGATTGTTTAACGACATCAGCTGGTGCGCGCATTCCAGCCGCTCTGACTGACATGACTTCAGAGGGCGGAGAAGAAGGCAGTCTGTTGTGTCACCTGGATTGAGGAAGCAGAGTGGGAGGAGCTGACGTGACATGCGCAGTCGAGCACTTCCTCGTTGTATTATTGTTAGTTAAGGAGATTCTAGGTATGATGAGGGACAGTTAGACGTAATACAATAAATGAGATGATAGTTACTGTATGGTAAAAAAGTAGTTTATTTGATAGTTACTGTAACAGTATTACAAGGAAAACACGTTACATTCAATTAAGTTGAAGGAAAGTGAATAAGTTGCCTATTAATTACAATAAAAGGCACCAGTTAAATAGTAGCCACTTAATATGTTACCTGAGACGCATTGGAAGTATTATTACGGCGTTCGGCAAGTCTATTGTTCCTGGAGATGAGTCATCTTGCAGTGCATGTGGCCTGGAAACAGACAGACAACAGACAGACCTTCTGTAAAATGTGACATTCATCTATATTGGCTCTCTGTGTTTCAATAAGTGTCCATATTTTTCGCTGCTATAGTGAGTTCTGCTTGAGTAATCAAGTTCCGACAATTTACAAGTTCTTGAACTACTTTCATCACTAGGTGTGTTCAGATGGGCTGCTGTGCTAAAACCTGCTCACTATAAGATCATAACATTTCCCTCTAAGTCAACAAGGAATGTCCACATCTTACCGGGAACATCCAAATTTAAATTTCGAATTTTAGTTGTGACCTATTCCTGGATTTCTCCTTTCTTCTTTCTCCTTATCTTCTGGTAGCAGGAATTTTTTGACACGGTTAAAGCACGTTGAAAAAATATCATCACGTAAACATGAATTGTATCACTTATCGAACTCCCTGTGTTGAAGTTGTATTCTAGCCGAGTTAAATCATTGCAGCTCTGTTTGGGTGTTTTTAACTCTCAGCATCTTGAGGAGTTTCTACCCGCAAATCACAGACGTGTGGTGTTGCAGTAGCCATGTTCTGATTGGCACAGTCAAATGAGCCACGCCTCTTTACTAACACACTCTGCCAATAATCACGAACATAGCTGCAGATGTGTAGGGACCCTTAATTTTCGCGAAAAGAATTTTGCCTCACTTTGTTTCAATACCTTACACGCACATCTGCAGTTCTGCTTCGTGGTCAGTGATTGGATATTTTAACTGTCACGAGCCTAGGTATTCTACCGGCAAATCACAGACGTGCGGTGTCGCAGAAACGTTATTGCAATTGGCTCAGTCAAATGAGATACGGTTCTTCACATAGACACTCTGCCAATAACCATGAAGCAAAGCTGCAGATCTGTACGTAAGTCACTGAAACAAACTGGGGCAAACATTTTTTCGCGAACTTTTGCAAAATTCTTTTCACCTCATATCCGTGGCTCTAGTTGTGACAGATAGTTTAGATTGTTTTAGGTTAGTTAAAAATGCCAAAAATTTATATTTAGCTAATCGAAGGACTGTTTAGTTAGATTAGGGAACGATTAGTGTTAATATGTGTTGCGGTAACTCGTCGCGTCTCCGGCACGGTTTCAGCGGCTAGACACAAGCTGACCCCCGGCCATGTACTTCTAGTGGTAGGAGAGGGTAGGGGGGAGTAGGTCCAGTGTTACATGGACAGGAGGTCGCGAATGAGTCATGTAATGTCTGCAGATTATCGGCGCCTCGATGGCCGACTTCCCCCGGCACAGGCCAGGGTAATTAGAAAGCTTGCCTCGCCAGTACGTACACAAGAGTGAGGTGCTTGTTTACACCAGCCGACCCACTCGCATTTCTCTGTGCCGCACAAACCCGCTGACCTTTGCAAGCAACGAATTACTCCCTGCACCTCGTCCAGCTGCACACGTGCATTCTTACGCGTAAAGGGTGTTCAAATGCAATAAAATAATAATTTTATATGTGTAGACGATACTTGTGAGTACATTTTACTCTTACGAAACAATTTTAGCTCTTATAGTTTTCTCATAACGGAGTGTCAAAGTCAAATTTTGCTTGTTACACTGCCATGCAAATAACGAAAACCAACTGACCTACTTAAACAAAATAATTCACCATGAACTTACATCCCACGAGCTATACAATAAAACATTAACAAACCCACAACGTAATATTTTGAATTTTTAAAATATCTCAAAATTACACAGTAAAAGTTGCAAATTTAGCAATGTTTAAAAACACAATAACAATTCGCAGCATTATTTTTAACGTTTTACTATGTAACCCATAGTATGTTATTTCACTGTAAATTATATCACGTGCGTAAGTCAATTGGTTTTCACTATTTGCATGGCAGCAGAACATGCAAATTTTGATTTTGACGCATTGTTATGAGAAAACAACGCAAGCTAAAATTGTTTCGAAAGAGGAAACTGCGCTCACAAGTATCGTCTACAAAACCAACTCTATTTCATATAAACATGAAATGATGACTTTATCGCACCTGAACACCCGTAAGGCCATGATCTATCGTTTATTTCAAACAATCGAAAATAACTAAAATATTTTTTAACCAAATGCTTTTTAAAAATTTGTGACAGTGTACAGTCATGCGATACACAATTTTGCCAGAGCGTTTTTTTAAATAATGTACCAAAAAATTATTTTGCTTAATTTTGACTTATTTTCACAACAAAATGTGTACTATTTCGGGGGCAAAAACCTAAAAATCTGTTTGGTTCATTGCAACAGAAAAATTCATATACAAACGTTGATATATAAGTGTTAAAACTGCCAAAGGACTGTATTAATTTGCGTTACAAAAAATATTTTCGAAACCACTGCTAAACTAGAGAGCGAGGTCATAAGCCTCATTCACATGTTACAGCAGAGACACGATTTTGTCGCAAAAAGGTTTTTACACCATTTGGTTTCAATGCCATACATGCACTTCACAAGCTCGCTTCATGGTTATTGGCATGGTGTCTTTGTTCAGACTAGTCACCCATTTGACTGAACCAATCAAAGTGTGACGACTGGGGCACCATACGTTTGTTATTTGCCGGTAGAAACCCAAGAGAAGTAAGAGTTAAGACAACCAATCACTGAACGTCAAGCAGAGCTGCGTATGTGCACATTATACATTGATACCAATTGATGCAAAACTCTTTCACATTAAAATCGTGCCTCTAATACACAGTCGTGCCGATCCATAAAATAACTGAAGTCGAAGATCCAACCAGGGGGTCTATGATCGAGGTTTCAGTCGCATGATAGTTGGAAGCCGAGTGGTCTTTTTCAGGATATGAAGATTGTTTCATGGTTTGGGATTTCATTATTTTAAGTTGAAATCGAAAAAACGTTTCTCCGTGTCTTAAAAAACACCACTCGGCTTCCAACTCGCATAAGACTGAAATAAGACTGAAAACTCGAGCATAAGCCCCCAGAAGGCTTTATTTTCTCCGGACAAGCCGTTCGGAGAAAGTTGAGCTCATCCCAAAATTTCTGTGACACCTCATACGAACATGCTAATATGTGCACTGAATCACGGGTATACTGAACAATCTTGATGCTCTGCTATGTAGGATCTATGAACGTGTGAATCCAGCTCAATCCTGCTATCCTCTATCATTTAACTCTTACTGGCCCGCTTCTAAGACACTTTATTCATTTTACTGTATATTTCGAATCCGTATGTACGGTCATGAACATTTCACAAAATAATGTGAATGAGTGAGAGATTTAGGTTAGCGCTCAACATCGAGGTATTTTGCGCTGATGACATGAGGTGAGTATTGAGCAGTGCTGGAATGAAGGGGAGGAGGAAATTGGAGATCCCCCGAGAAAACCCTTCTACCAGCGGCATAGTCCGGCACGATTCCCTCATGTAAAAATCCGAGGACCGACCCCGCCGGGAATCGAACCCGGATCACCATGGTGGGAGACGAGGTCTGCCCATTCGACCACCACGGACTTTATTTTTACTAGACTACAGACGTTTTCACAATCATTTTACGAGGTGATTAGCCCAAAATTTAAGGTGTCGCATCCGCCGCCATCTTTTAATTATATAAAATTTGTATTCTGACATTTTACCACGACAGGGCGTTGAATATGACAGGACAAATAGTTCAAGTACAACATTAACAAAACTATATCATTTATATGGCTTGCGAAAAGCAGCAGATCTATTTGAAAAAAAAATCAGTCCTGCAATTCCACAAGCTGAAGTAATATGAGGAGTTCACTAATGTTACTTAGAGTTAATAGTCGCAGTAAGTTGTATTTTGCGCTCTAACGTTGCACAATACACAGAAATAAATCTAGAGCAAAAATTACAGCTATGGAAAGTAAAAATTCGCTAGTTCAGTGCCCTGTGCATTATAATCCACTGTGCTGTATATACTCTAGCGCCGAACATGTGTATGTTAGCTGCTACTCATTCAGACAGCAGACAATGTACGAATAGACGGGACTTGAGATGCATAGGACAGTGGATTCTAGCATGAGGCTATTTGAACTCGCGAAATGTTCCTTCCTTAGTTATAACAAAAAATAAATAAATAAAGATGATGGTATATCGCGAAAATTTGTGCCAACATACCCTTGAAAACACTGTAGTTTCATGTTTCATGTATGATATGGTGGTAACTGTCTGCAGACCAATAATAGTCATCACATATAACAATAGCGGGTTTCTTGTAGGCTCAGTCAAATAGGGCAACAGATCTACGAACAAACGGAAGCCAGTAACATTTTCATTAACCGAACGTGTGCTGAAACGCAACAAACAGTCAAGTTTTCCCGCGATAAACCATCATCTCTATAAATAAATAATGAACCGAAACCACGTGCTACTACATCAGAAGTGTAACTCGGGATTCGCTGGACCAGCAACAACAAACTGAGAGACTGAGGACATAGGACATTGGAGTCTAGTCCTCTAGTCATTGGACTCGATTCTCGCTTACAAGTAGGCTGGAATGAGATGATTTGGTCGACATTTAATTTGGGGATCTTGACTGCTGGGGCCTGATACCCTGTCCAAGAATAACTTATAAATAACGCCGTTTCAGTTAGTCATGTACGTGATTATGGAACGCCCAGTAATGCTTTTACACAGTTTCGAAACTCGTATGTCCTTGCCTAAAGTAAGAGCCTAATACACTTCCTTGGCTGGTTATTGCCTCAGCCATCAGTTTCATTTGCGCATTCGTTTCCAGTGCTACCTTTCCATGACCCAATACGTCAAGATGATGTGGTTAGCTGTAAACTACCAGCTATCGGGAGCCATGTAATGAAAATTTTCAAATCCGTACGACAAGCGGAGAACCAAAAAGGAATAATAGTTAACAAAACACTATACAGGCGTAAGAATATCTTATATTAATCAACTTTTACCCACTACTACATTTCAGAAAGGAAAGCTGCAACATAAATATACACGCACATATTGAGCAAGGGACATCACAGTGATACCTTGTTGTTCAAATTGGCTTGTTTTATTAATCAATTATTAGTGAGAGGAAAAATTCGCTGCTTCACTGACCCGTAGACCATCCTCTAAGCATATCTGCGTATTCAAGCAGGCAACAACTGCTGATTGGCTGCTGGCTGACATAGTGATACGTAGGGACCCTTGTTTTTAGCGAAAACAATGCTGCCCCACTTTGTTTCAGTGCCTTACGTGCACATCTGCAGTTCTGCCTAGGGATTCTGCCGGCAAATCACAGACGTGTGGTGTTGCAGGAACCTTATTGTAATTGGCTCTTCACACAGACACGCTGCCAATAACCATGAAGGAGATCTACATATGTGCACGTAAGGCACTGAAACAAACTCGGGCGAAATTATTTTCGCGAAAAACAGTGGTCCCTAGTGATATGATATCTTTCGGCCGCAATTTATTTCTTCTTTATTATTGGCTCAGAGAACTTCAGGAGGTGTCAAATAACGCTGAGGGCCAATTTTTCATGAGACGTGAACTCACGGTTGTGTGATTTATAACTTGTAAAGCTGGCGACTTTTAGTGGTAAGAATAATGCAACATTATTTAGAAATGCATAACGCTCATATCTGTACCTCTGCATCGTGGCTATTAGCAGAGTGTATTTGTGAAGAGAAGTAGTTCATTCGACTGTACCAATGAGATTAAGCTACTGACGTAGATGTGCAAGTGCAAAGTTTATATATGATATGTGCAAATTTATATTTATCATACAGTCATGTCTAAAACAGTACATTTTATTCTATTTTCATACAGGCAGTTATGCATATCCTTAAATAAATTTTGTTTAATTTTTTATATATTTATAGCTACGTTTAAATAATTTTATACAAATGTAATTTTAAATTTTTTTCACATAGGCAGGCTTAGTAATTTTCTTAATGCTGAGTTTAAATAAAATGTTGTATATTTACATTAATAATGTACTTTAAAATGAAAGAATATTTGTACCTAACGACGTGTTCACCTTGGCAGGGCGGGGGATGCCACGTGGTCGCGGCACGCACAGTGGTTTGTCGGCGAGAGTGTGGCAAGCCTGACCGCGTCGTCTCGCCTCATCAACGTAGCCCAGCAGCTCCCATAAACAGTCTTGGTCGGTGAGCTGTAAGCCAGCTGCGGCCACGGCCGATTACACTCACTGCCTCCAACATAACCTCAATTGGATTTTCACGCTCAGCCTTCGGCGCCTTTGGCGTCAGTTTCAACTGCGCGCCGCGGCAAAACAAAACCATATTTTTTAAGCTGTGGCTGAATAGGTGTTTTATTCCACTGCGATATTAATAAAATGGTCTGTGTCATTAAGTAGCCGAGGAAAATTCACTGATTTGCATTCATGTCGTGCAAAATTTGCGGTTTTTTCCGAGAGCAGGTTTTATGACCAGAAGGCCGTCAATTTAACATCATCCCCCTGCACCGTAGGCGCAACTAGAATGGACATTTGGGGAGGGCACAATTCTGTGGCTACTGTTATACTCAAGCTACCCCTACCTGTAATCAGTAACGTAGTCAGAATTTATGAATTTCAGACAGGGAAGAAGGATGCGAATATTATATAGGATCACCCACCACATCTTCAAGCGGGGGGTCCGAGGGTTCTTCCCCGGTAAAATTTAGGATTTCAAAGTGGAAAATAGTGATATTTTAGCAGTTTTCATTGTTAAACATTGAATATTCTACTGATAACAGTATCACTGATTATTCAATATTAAATTAATTGCAATTTTTAAGACCTTGGTT
Organism: Medauroidea extradentata; assembly: GCA_003012365.1. Taxonomy (NCBI): domain Eukaryota; kingdom Metazoa; phylum Arthropoda; class Insecta; order Phasmatodea; family Phasmatidae; genus Medauroidea; species Medauroidea extradentata. The sequence continues at coordinate 29,678 of PNEQ01104373.1, forward strand.
TGTTATTTATTTGGGGGGGACGTGACCGAGTGCACCCCCCTCCCTTAGTTGCGCCTATGCCCTGCACTGTAATTGTATACTACGACGAGTAATAGAAAGCACGGTATTTTCTCTTCATAACTTCCTTCCTTGTGACATTTACTCTGATACCTGCTTGTTTCCTGGGTTGGGCGTATTTTGCACGACGGAGACCTACAAGTGCAGAAGCTGTTAGGGCGACCCAGACCCGCGTATCACGCCTTATCCTAGCCTCTAGGCGCAAGTAGTTGAACTAGAGCGCATTCTTGAGCTTCTATGAGACATTCAGTGGCCTCTTTACCCAGATGGAGTTATGTTTTATCTGAAATTGGTCAGATCTGGGCCAGATATGGATTAGTGTATATTTGCCTATCCCTGATGCCAGATCTGGCCAATTTCATATCTAGCGAGATCTGGCCCAGATATACTTTATTCAGGTGGGCGTGTTTTATTACATGAATATTTAAACTCAAAATTACGTTACAGGCAACTATATCTTCTATTTGACCACGTCTATAAAGTTCATGAAACAGTTATATTTGGAGATTTTAGACAACGAGGGAATAGGCTTCAAAAATAGGAAAGGACGTAAGACAGCTGGTGCATGAACTGTGGTGCAGCGTGTTGGGAGAAAGTGTTTTTATGAAATACTACCAAACGTGCATTCGTTACCTTCCTCTACGATAAAATCTCATTTAAAACTATGCTTCTGTATTTGTTTTTAAGGTATTTCAAAATTGCCGAAAACGGCTTTTTTTTTCATACTGCTGTAACGTAAAAAATGCCAACAGGAAACTTAAAATGAAAATATGTAAGCATGCGCTGGACTTTACTATGCACGTTCCTTATTAAAGAAAAAAATAGTGCCACCGCTTTAAGTCCCATAGGAAAAAAACAAACTACCAAAACATAGCACGCAGTTTTCTCGCCCCGCGCGTAGAGGCGACACGGTTGATGAGGCGCGAGCCAGTGTAACCCTTATCGCCTGCCAGTTTCCTTACTTCAAACGCGGCATCTAGCTTCTGATATAAAGGATTATTAAATATTCAAACATGTAACGTTCTTTGAATAATACTCCTAAGCTAACATCACCAATGTATGTGTAGCAGTTTTCATATTAACTTCGATTTAGACAACAATTTTGGACACAACACATTTCACGGATTCATCTGGCAGCAGTCAAGATTTTTGAGTTCTATACACGCCTGGCCACAATAAACTTCGTATTCTAACCGTACAAACATTTTTGCAGGCAACAGCTTTACGAGTTATTCATTTACTTACTACTGAGTCACAGATGTGTCAATACAGCCATCTTTCAGTCATAGATGTGATAATACAGCCATCCTCCAGTCACAGATGTCACAACACAGCCATCTTTTGGTCATAGACGTGATGATACAGCCAACCTCCAGTCATAGATGTGTCAATATAGCCATCTTTTGGTCATAGATGTGGCAATACAGCCATCCTCCAGTCATAGATGTGACAATACTGCCATTCTCCAGTCACAGATGTGTCGATACAGCCATCTTCCAGTCATAGATGTGACAATACAGCCATCCTCCAGTCATATATGTGACAATACAGCCATTCTCGAGTCATATATTTGTCAATACAGCCATCCTCCAATAATAGGTGTGGCAATACATCCATCCTCGAGTCATAGATGTGACAATACAGCCATCCTCCAGTCATAGATGTGACAATACAGCCATCTTCCAGTCATATATGTGTCAATACAGCCATCCTCCAGTCATATATGTGACAATAAAGCCATCCTCCAATAATAGGTGTGGCAATACATCCATCCTCCAGTCATAGATGTGACAATGCAGCCATCCTCCAGTCATAGATGTGACAATACATCCATCCTCCAGTCGTAGATGTGTCAATACAGCCATCCTCCAGTCATATATGTGACAATAAAGCCATCCTCCAATAATAGGTGGGTCAATACAGCCATCCTCCAGTCATAGATGTGACAATA
>PNEQ01104374.1:0-31584 GCA_003012365.1 Medauroidea extradentata
TAGTCATATTTTATAGTGTTTTATACTGGCCTATCATAGGATCCCACAGACCCCTCACAATCAATACTGAAGTTAAAATGGATGGCAATATGTTACATATGACAATAAAGGCCCCTTCATTACAATCAATCATCACAATTAACCTAAACCACATTAATTTATATATATAAAAGTATCAATAAAATAGGACCGTCACATGGTCACTGCCATTTTAAAACCTATACTAACGTACAGCCACGAAGAAAGGTATATACATAACTAGCTGTCCGTTTGCGGCTCCGCCTGCGTGTACTACAGAAAAGAGTAACTAACTTTTAATTACGTATTAATAGTCTCTGTATATCGTTAAAATAACACATAAAAACAGCTTTATCCAGTCCACTTCGCTGAGCGTAGGCCTACTTCAATTGCAGAACAACTTTGTTTGTAAATCATCTATATTTCTCTATAAAATAGCTGCCCGGCTGCGGCTTTGCCAGCGTGAAATTATGTAACGTAAACAGTAACTCTGGATAAAATGTGTAATGAAGGCATTTAACAGCTAGCGTACTCAATAACAGTGAACTAGCTCGGTGTAAAGAGAGAGCGCAATATGCTCGATTGATGTCATAGTAATTCCCATCACAAAGTCTTTCTCGGGATACGAACCCGTAACCCCACCCCTCCCACACCTCAAAAATTTATACAATACCTGAGTGAATGCTTAAAGTAAGGCCGTGATAATTCTTTCGTATGTAGTGGCTACAGTCCATTAACGTTTTATTTATGCGTAGGTTGGCAAAATGAAACAACTGTTGAATTAGTTATCCATGATCATTCTCTTTTTTCGGGAGACTGTAACATTTTACTGCTTTTCACATCTTTAATTTTCGAATTTCATAAAATCCTGAATTTTGATTTGTAGATATTTACATAAGCTTCAATCTTATCATAAAATCATATCGATATCTCAACGGATATAAGCGGTACAGATGGTTATTTGAAAACACATTTTATTTTTTAACAGCTTTCAAGGACGAATTTCCAAAAATTCTGAAATTACTTTTTTGATATTTACGTAATATTTATTTTATAGCAAAACCCATTTCAATATTTCCACTGGTTTAGGAGATAAGTGGGATTAATTAAAAACACGTTTTATTTTTTTAAGAGCTTTCAAGGACGCATTTCAAAAAATTCTAAAAGAATTTTTAGATATTTACTTAAGCATAATTTTAAAGAAAAAATCACCTCACTATCTGAAATGGTTTAGGAGAATTCACGGATTAATGAAAAGCACAGTTTATGGCTTTTCACCCCCTTAATTTTCGAATTTCGCAAAATCAAAAATTCGTAAATATGTATTTGTTTGGCCAATTTTTTTAACTTAAAATTTATGATAGCTTTTCCGTTTAATGAGATATTAGGGATTCTTTGAAAACACATTTCGCCCCTGTTCACCCCCTTAATTATCGAATTTCGAAAAATCCATTCTTAGTGGGTGTCTACGGGCAATGGGAAGCTTCCTTCAAAATTTTATGGTTCTATGTCCAGCGGTTTGGGCATTGCGTTGATGAGTGAGTGAGTGAGTGTGTGCAGTATGGAAGTATTTTAAGTATTCTGAAATTAGTGATTATGTATAAACCAGATAAATTGGTGAAACTAATTTTACGACTGAAACCATGCACTATGTAGTAATTATGAACGCTACTTTTAAATCCGTTTCATATATGATGTAAGTATGAATCAGTGGCGGATAGAAAGGGAGGAGAGATAATTTAGTACCACGAGAAAACCCTTCGATTTACGGAAACGGCCGCCCATATGTCTCACTTGCAGATATCGGGATTGACTCCACAGAATTATAACTCCGACAGTCGTAGTGTAAGTTGGATGATCTAAACACTTATACCATGGATATAAATAGAGAATCACATGAATTGCAGGTGGTATGTTTATATGTAGGGAATGCATATCTTTAGCATTTCAATAACTCATTCAATTGATGAACCTATTTATATAGAACTTTCTGAAGTAAAATTATTTCTAAGTAATCGTCTACTACCTTACTGAAGAGCCTTAATATCGTTTAAATGTAACCTAAAATCATTAAATTCACAAGTATATGAAACAAATGTTTTCCTCAATAAAATGAACCTACATTTCTCAATGTGGTTGTGAATAATCCAGAAAGTTTAAATCGGTCATGTAGATTAATATATATGAAATAATATCTTAATTTATTTAAGCCATGATGCTATATTTTAACCTGATGAGCCGAGAACAATTAGGACTAAGTTACATTAATCAAAGTCTGAATAATAGAGTACCTAAATTTAATTTAGTTACTATCAGTCAAACAATTCTTGGAATACATGTATTAAAAGTTGTGTATTAATGTCGTCAAATCTTCAAAATTACGGACACGCATTATTAATTACAGCATGAACAAATAACATTAACGTCACGTTACCTTTCTTAGTAGTAATTGTGTACCTGATTTCATTCATTGTTTTGAAGATTTCTCGTGTAATAAAAACTGATTACGGTATAAATATTAACACACAAAACTCAAGTAAATGTAGTTAAGTACTAAATGTGTATCAAATTCCTCTTGATTCGAAAACATAGTTCCTTTAGATATATTGTGTAGTGCAGAAATAATCAAATGTCCAACGTTTTAATGAACATGTAAAAACGGAAAAAAGTCAAGTTCTTTTAAGAAATTCTATGTGTGTACCGAGTATGATACAATTATAAAAGAATTTACGTCCGATAACATTTGACATCAAAAAATCCTCAAATAACTGTCACAGTAAAAACAGTGCCATAAATGTCAAGTCACCTTACTAAGAGCAGTACTAAATGTGTACCACGTTTTTCGAGATTCTTAATTAAAAATCTCGGTAAATCGTGTAACCAAAAAATTTTGAAATTAACACATTTTTATAGTTTGAATCTGTCACTAACAAAATACAATAAAGTTAAGTTAATGTGCTAAGTCCTAGTTTAATTAAATTATGAAAAATTGGTCCTCGGATGTATCTCCTGTAATAAATAAGTGTTGAAATGGCCACCAATTTGATAATACGAACACGGCATGAATAAAATAAGTTAAGGTACTCATTGCCTTTCTTAGAACTGAATGTGTACTGAGTTCTATAAGATTCCTAAGATATTACACGTGATATAAAAATGTGCGAATTGCCACCAGTCCGATAATATGGACACTGCGTTATCAACATGTACACAAGTCAAGTTACCTTACTAGGTAAGTGCTACAACATTTGTGCCAAACTTTATGAAATTCTGAAAAAAATATTTTTGTTAAATATCTCATTTGATCAAAAATATTCACATATAGCACTATGTGATATATGAAGACGGCATGAACAAAAAACACAGAAGTCAAGTCACTTTACCAAGGCACTATATGTACACCAAGTTTGGTGAATTTCTGAAAAATGTTCGATTAGATATCTCGCTGATCAGAAAAGTTCAAAATGTCAGCATTTTAAAAGTACTAACATGGCATGAGCAAAAAAAAAAAAAACATAAACTTAAAGTTACCTTACTAAGCACTGTGTGTGTACCGATCTCGATAAAAGTTCTGAAAATAGATATCTCGTGCGTTATTTTTTTTCAGGTGTCTGCCATTTTTAAAATACAAATATGGCATGAATAAAAGTATTGTAATTCAAACGCCTTGTAAAGTAGTATTTGATTAAATTGTGATAATTGGGTCTTCATATATCCCGCGTGTTCAAAAAATGTTCAAATGGACACAAATAAATATGATTTCGGCATAAAATACTTAAAACTGAAATTAACTTAAGATATATTATATTATTTGTGTACAAAGTTTGATGAAATACGAAAAAAATGTATCCTCAGATATGGTATATTAAGTAGACATGTATATATATATATATATATATATATATATATATATATATATATATATATATATATATATATATATATATATATATATATATATATATATATATATATATATATATATATATATATATATATATATATATGTGGATATGTATATATATGCATATATATTTGTATATATATGCATATATATACATATCCACCATTTTGAAAATATGAATACGGTATAAACATAAACAACGTACATTAATATCAAGTAGTAAAATTACGTAATATTATATGTGCACTTAATTTAATGAAATTCTGAAGAATGGTTCCTCAGACTTCATGTGATATAAACATGTTTAAATTACTGCCACTTTGAAAATATGAACACGGCATTACGGCATTAACAAAATGTAAAAAAAGTCTGCTTACTAAGTACTAGTATGTGTACCAAGTTTGATGCAATTCGGTCTATGTTTTCAAACGTTTACAGGTGATACACACACAGGTGCACATATGTACACACATACCAGCACGCAGGCACACAAAGACCAAAACACACAGGCACAACAACACACACCAAAACACATAGTCACGCTGACTCACAGACTGGAAGGTGAAATCAAAAAAACTTTATCATCCGTTCGGAATATTTACTAACAACAACTAGTATAAAACCTTTCTTGCAAATAACGTAGTTAAAATTCATTTGGATATGTGTAGTCAGATAAAAAGAATAATTTCATCGTTCAAGTAATATTTTTATGTATCGGGTCCTCACAAGGAAAACAGAAAAAAACTGGAAAAGTAAAATTATAAAAGGAAACCGGTTAAGTTTCTGTAACTATGACATTCCATCATTACCTACCGAAACGCCTTGGAATATTGATAAACCGTAAAACATAAAACATCCGCCAAGATGTATAAAATAAGTTCGTAATGAAGTTAACAAATGTGTGTTCTTGTATTGAATATTTATTAAACAGTTATGTAAGGAACGAATTAAATGTAAAATTTATTTAAGTTTTATTATTACACAGTAAAATATTTTTAAATATATGATAGTTTTAGTTTGAAACGAAGATTACTAAATTAATATTAGTATACTGCAGGAGTTACGGACAAAATCATGGAACGTAGATTTAGTGGTTATCGTTTGAAAATTATGAATTATTTACAAGAATACAAAAAAAATCTACATATTCTAAATTTATATCAATAAAATGTGCTAGTTTTCCCTCTCCAAATAGTGTATATAGTAATGACGATGAACGTGCTGTAGTCAGCAGACCCAGTGTGTATGATGTTGTATCAATGCAAGATTGCGAACATCACGTCGGAGTGATCCATATTTTTTTATACGTTGTTTTTTTTTCTCGTAAGATTTTGATGGGGCATAAATTGAATTGACATTCAGCACAAACGAATTTAAAAGTTTTTAAGACCTGCGTTGTACAGTTGTGTGTCACAAGTGTACCAACTTATTATTTCCTAAGCCATTTGGATAGTTAAGATTTAAAGAAACATATTCGATTATCATTTTGACGAATTACATTGTAAAAAGGAAATTTTGATAATTAGCTATTCGAATTTAAAATAGGGTTTTTTCTAATATAGCTGTATTTTCCCTTAAATTTCAGCCCAATATCTGAAATAATCATATTTAAAATCTACTCCTAATTAAATAATTTTAACACTGTGTCTTCATTTATTCTTTGTATGCAGATGCCTTAACTACGAACAGCTCATAAACTTAATACTAAAATTGTTTCTCCGATATGTAGCTGAATTCTCTTTGCTTGTCAAGCAGGCATTTAATTTTCTCTTCAGTCAAGTAGAGCTAACCACCTGAGGCAAAATTAATTATCTTGTTTTCCCATAATCGATTAACGCTTGGAGCAGTTGTAGCTACGTAGATAAAGTAACGACTTTTGGTAGGTTGATTATTAAACACTAAAGAAAGACGAAATAAATGAGACATACTAAAGTTTTTTTTGCTGTAAAATGCACAGTTTATTGTTGTATAAAAATGTGAACCATGTTTAATATTGATTGCGTTACTCATAACGTGTACTCATTTAAATTCACTTTAATTGGCACTCATAAACTTGGCTTAACGTTTCGTTGAATCGCTGGTTACATTTGAACTTTGTAGGCATAAAGAACTTCACAATTCTTATCAACTAACGTGTTGCATGCCAATAACTTCCAATATAATTAACATAAACCAGCTCACAAGGACTTTGCATTGTTGTTCCAGCAGGAAACAAGGAAACGACTTATCTTTATCAAACATGCTTTTATTTGTATGCGCGACAGACTTCTGGGAAAACGTCTTAACCAGCGAAATAAATATGTTTTCATCGAACTATTATCATTAAGAAAAAGTTATCACTTAAGAAACAAATTTGTCCTCTTCTTGCAGGTACATGGGACACATAATTTTCGTTAAAACATATGTGAAGGTTCAGCGCAGTGCTACGACCCATAGGACATAGGCATTACGACCTACATGTATGTGGTTGGCTGCTGGATCTACAGTACTGATAGCGAAGGACATTTTTAAAAACCTACGTGCTATGCATTACAACTCTGTACCGAAGTTTGACGTATGTTTTGAACGAAAACGGTAGGTTATATAAACTTACAAGGGAACAATATTGTTACTTATGTGTTATTACTGTTCGATAAGCCAGCAACATACGATCAAATATCCAGAAGATACGAACGTTGTATTAGATGGGGGTCACGCTATCGTCTTCATTATCATGGGAGATATTGACAAACGTATGTTGTTAAGATGCTGGTAACACGAAACAATGCTCGGAATATCAGCATTTAATGTCACATATTTTAGATGATTCATGAATCACGGGTTTAATACTTTATTTTAAAGGGCAAATTTCTTCTTTAATACTGCAGTTATAAAGATATTGTGTATTTATGTTTCCCTAAAAGTTTTACAAATAATTTACCACCTCCTGCTTCCCGGCTTCGGCCATCTTGATTTTGAATTTCCTTGGTTTTCCGAAATCATTCCACGCGAATGCTGGGATGTACCTTTAACGCATGGCATGGCTGAAATCTTTCCTAGTTTCCGTCCTTGTGTAAAGTTGTGTGTAGTCGTGTGTAGTACATCGCTGTCCAGGATACGTAAAACCAAATTAAATAAAAATCACTTTATGGATTTTTTGGGTTTTTGGAAAAGGTTTGAATAGTCGCTAAAGTGCACTGAGAAAAAATAATGTTGAAGTTACCATACTTCTGTTAAAATAGGGACAACAACAAGGTTGTTTGTCGGTATCGTCAGGACAGTTCCTTCAACAATCAGTTCTGTAGAAGTTGCCATCTAGTGTGTAAAAGCAACAAGGCTTTTTGTTTCTTCTACAAAACAGATTGTTGAAGGAACAGTGCACATAGTACCGACTACTAACTGTTTCGTTGTCCCTATTTTAACACAAGTATGGTACCTGCAACTTGACTCTTTTTTCAGTGTGATGAGATGTCAGTTGTGCACTATTTTGATTAGTTGTATTTGTTTGTTTATGAAGTATTTATTTGTACGATTTTCAAGCATATGGAGGGATCAGACTTGCATAACAGGTACTTAAGAGTAGTACTTTGTTTGAGAGTAGCTTGGAAAAATCTGCTGTTTGGGTTTTGTCGGTGCCTTTAATATGAAAGACTACTGCATGTCAGAGACAGCGAAAATCGTACACACAAATGAGTAGACCAATTCCAAAACTCTCCTTGTCCAACGCCAAGGAAAAATGAGTTCATTACAGATTTGTGTAGCTTTTAAACGTGCGCTAAAGTTGGCATGATGATAGTTTCCAAAACTCGCCTTATTAAATAACATATATACTTAGAAAAACTGCTTTAGCCGTGTCACAAATGGGCTCGCAAATCAGTTTTTCATGATTTGCTCAGTTTTAGTGAAAGTGGACTAGGAGAGTTTTGGAACTGGACTACTCAAATATTGTGATATATTTCTCTTAATATGTAAAGTGTCGATCTTATTAGTTTTCACTAGCAGCGTAGATATTCTTTACAGGCGTCTTTTGAATCGTTACCAGAACAAGTGGCTTATGTCGAAAATAATAAAAAAGACAGGTTTTTTTGACTCAACCAGAGCCATACCCTGCAGACAATGTTCTGGTCACGTCCCCCACAGTCGGAACCGGAGTTCTTTCCAACGACCAATGATCTGCAGTCTCGCTGTGCCACTTAAGTCCCTTCCCGTCTCCACACAACCCTTTCCCCGGAGCCACCAGCACGTTACGGGCCATGAACCCCGCCTTGCACGGCCCATCCGCTCCCGCCGTTCCTCTCAGGGAACCGTAGCCCGACGCGCGTCTGGGAACTAGAGCGGCTGCGAAAACTCCGTCATCTCAACTCCTCTTCCCTTTTCCTGTTTTATGTGGCCGTCGACCTGAAACACACCACGGCTTCCAGAAATCTACCAGGCCTGACTGGACGGACAGAAAACTAACGGTCCACTTACCACTCAGCCGCTCGAATGAACTTCTTTACTAAAGGTTGTCTTGGCTTCCGGGCTAGAGCCGCGTCTTGTTGGTAGCTCGTACCGACGTTTCGCCGTATTTTGCAGCAGGCACCTTCAGGGTGTCTCGAGCAAGACCGAAAGCCAGGAGCTGGAGGAGGCTGTTATATAGAGGCTGGTAGCACCTTGCCTGTGATTGGCTGTCCATTGGGCCAATAGGAGTGGCGGGGGCTCCTGATTGGTTCCCTGGATGGCCAATCACTGAAGCTCTCTCCTGATTGGCTGGAGAGGTATAGCCAGTCAAGATTATGTTCTGGCATGTCATATAGTGGGTGTTTTACTGTCCAGATTTTTTAAACGAATTTCACCAGGTCCTACTTAGCTTGTAACCATCATCTCTATTAATGTTGGTAGGATGTTTTATAATCTCTATTTCCTCTCGTATTGTTCTTGTCTTGTAGTTATTGATGTTGGCTATTGACTCGAACTGGCTGAAATCTACTCCATGCTTGGTGTTTGATGAGTGTTCGGCTATTGCTGATCTTTGGTTCTCCTGTTTGTAGTCGTGAATGTGTTCTTTGATCCTTGTGACTATTCTTCTTCCAGTCTGCCCTACATATACTAGGCCGATACTTTGTAGACTCCTGCCAGTTGTTCTGCAGGAGTTTCGTCCTTGACAGATGGAAGGATGGTCTCCAGCTTATTCAAAGGCTTCTGTATGGTGTGGATGTCATGTTTTCTTAGGACCCTGCTTATGCGGTTGGAAATTCCTTGTAAAAACGGAAGTACAGCAAAGTTATTAAATTTTTCTTGTTTCTCGGCTGCTGGTGGCTTGTTGATTATTTTCTGTATGTGTTTCTTGCTGTACCCGTTTGCCTGTAGTGCTCTGGTTAGATGATTGATTTCGTCAAGTAGGTTGGCTTGTTCGCTGATCTTTCTAGCTCTGTTGAGCAGGGTAGAAATGACTGTTCTTTTTTGAGCTGGTGGGTGATGTGAACTATCATGAAGGAATCTGCCCGTGTGGGTAGGTTTACGGTAGACCTTGTGTCCTAGTCGGCCATCCGAGTCTCTGATTGCGAGGACATCTTTATTAAAGATCGACGTCATGTCTCATCGAAATTCGGGCTACGTGGCATCGTGGCTCTGTTGTAATAACATTCAATTCCGTTCGTTGATCATCACAGATAGAAAGAATATTCGAAATCATTTTCACTGAAAAGCATTTTCGACTTGAACTCGTATAGTTACGTTTGTGGTCTGTATTTGCGTTTTCGACCGAAGTGACTGGTGTCACTTTACACTTGAATGATTGTAACTACAGTCGACCAATGTAAGTCAACACATTCCAGCTCGTTACCCGCCAACTTACATGGCGCGTGCTGTACGTCGCTCGCCCGAGCATTTTCCCACTTATTACTATTGCAGGAGAAATCAGAGGTTCTTTAACTTTCCTTTCTTTAATTGTCAGAAACGTTAAACGGATTACAAACAAAATTGAAGCAAATATAAGGACATAGGGACATCATATTTTGCAAATATTAAAGAGGCTTATGTCGCGTTACTTCTACCTATTACTGAAAAGTCGTGTTTCTTACATATTTGCAGAGCTTTGTGTGTACGTATCAGAGTAAAATGCAGCTACTATAACATATCATTCTCACTTTGCGAGATATTGCAGCACTCCAATTAATTATGGCATTAACAGTTTGCAAGTTTTTTTAACAATGTTTCAACTACCACAGTAATCAACTGTATTGTGCAAATTAGCATACGGCCAAACATTCGTATTTGTTGTCGTAATATATACTTGAAGGATCATGACGTGCTTGTGTTCACTGTTAGCTAAATTTACCTGTCATCTGGTTATACCCTTTACGTCCACCATTTTAATAAATTTGGTGCCACGTTCTGGAAGAGTCGAAATCGCAAATTCGGCCAGTTGTATGTTTTCTTATTTTCATTCATCGTAAGTGCCCCTACAGCGCCCGTGTATTCTTCTAACATGTACACTGTAAATCGTAATTACTAAATAGTCACTCATTTACTAGTGCAAATTTAATTTCAGTCGCGTGGTAAGCGGCACGTTTAAATTAAGGCCACAAGTTTGAAAGTGCACATATATTCCTCCTGACATAAATCTGCACCCAGATTTGCTGGTGATTTTATAGTAAAACATAGAATAGCTCAAAATCACAAGACGTAGAATAAATATACGATAGACCAATGTAGGCCCTACGTGTTTCATGTATTCTCGCCTCTTATGTAGGTATGTATAGACAGTATGTCCAGAAATAACAGCTCACCACGCGAATCCTGGCATAAACTGGAGACGGAAATATTAGTGGCAAAATGTTGTATGACGATATATTACGAGCACAATGTGGCAATAATCCGTGGAAAAAGTTCCCTCTCGAACTCCACGACCGAGTATTTGTTTGTGTGTGTTACGTCAAGTGAACGTAGCATTATGTTAGAAATGTTCGGGATTTTAACCTGAGTCATAACATGCAGGTCGGAACAGTAGTAGTAAGATAAGTAAGATATTTGTGGAGCGCAATAGGAGACTCAGTGCTGTGTTGCCACATTGTGCTTGTGAAAGGTAATCGAACATAATTTGCCACTAAAATTTTCGTCTCCAATTTAGCTCAGGATTCGCGATATGCACTTCTTTATATATATATATATATATATATATATATATATATATATATATATATATATATATACACAAATAAATAAATAAATATATATATATATATGAGAAAATGAATGTATGTGTCATTTTAATGCTCCGCATTTTTAATTTACAACGGCATTGTTTTAACTAGCAAACTTGTGTATAGGTTAACGATTTCTACATTTATAATCATTAAATTAAAATAAACATTTGGACAAAGAAGGTGATGACTTACAATGCAAAGACGATGTTATGGCTCGTGTGAACTCTGACCTTATCGGTACGCAGAACTCACAGACGAAGATCAAGTATTCGCACTCTGGTGCATTGGAGGAATGCTGCTCTTTTTTTCCGAAGCCCTTGTGTACACCTCTAGAAAGGTCATTGTATGGTTCGAACGGTTGAAAATTTATCTTTGCCAAAGAGCTCACAAATAGTAGTTCTCCTGTGAGGAAGGAGCGACTGAATATTTCACCTTTTTTTTCTTTTATCGTCCGGGGAAATATTTCCACTGACGTTTTGAGGAGAAGATCGGGAGTTATTCCCCAGCATGCAATTACAGTTTCATCTCTTTCCTGCTTGGTAAAAATATTCGCACAAATCCGCTCGTTAAAGATCGATTCACAGCAAAAGCCGTAGTGCCACATTTGAGGGACAAACTGGAGGTTGCTAAGACTATAGCCGAGGACAAGAAAAGTTTCGGGTTTGAAACCTGCTAAAAGAATTTATGTGGTAATCATCCATGTCTAAGGCTCACTTAAAATTCCACACAATCTTAAAAATATTATATTATTTTACATTTAGTGGAAGTACATAGGAATTACTCACCTGAAATATTTTGGTGTAACTACCAAAATAACTTTTACTAAAGTAATGCAGTTATCTGGGCTAGGTTCGTAGTCATAGCTATTTAAAGATAGTGACTTCGCTTATTTTTGACAGCACAACAGTCGGAATTTTTGTGCTGCTGTTGCATTGTGCTCAAGAACAGTTTTTTTAGACAATATATCAGAATATTTGGGCAGAAAAACTGTCATTTTGGATGTCGATTTCCTACCGAGGATGACTGTATTGTCTCAAAGGGAAACTTTGAAGACTTAGTTTGTTCCCCTAGTCGTGGGTTGTTTCTAAAGCATTTCCGTCTGGCTTCAGGCTTGCGATAAATGGGTGTTTTCATACAAGAGTTCATTGGCATGCGTTGGTGTGCTGACACTTGTTGGAAGTTTTCTTGACATCGCCAGATCAGGAACCTTCTTCTCTCAAGTTGACAGTTTTACTCGATGTCAGGATCCTTGAGACTGCGAATAATTAGCTGCGGGCAACGCCATGTCCAGGGAGAAGATAACGCGTTTTCTCTGGTCAGCAGCCGGCGAGGACAATGTGCGTCGATATCGTGAGTTTACGAAGATGTTTCCACTCAAATTATGTCAGTACGGTATGATCCTAAACAATGCGTGTCACATCGACTATATTATATTATCATACGTAGGGGTTATCGTTGAGAAAATATTACCATCACTACACGATGTGTTCCCGATAAGAACTAGCAAACTCAATATATTGTTCATAGGACTTTAGTACAGGATAAAATAGTCAAAGTCAGCCTACTTCTTTTATTCTTTGATTAAATATAGTATAGAGCTTTAGAAAAATGCAATTGAAAAATAAATAAATAAAATTTTGCTGCTGCAAAAAAAAAAACTAGCAAGAATACTGGCCACAGTTAATAAGAGAGTACTGTAACTTTTAGTGATATATTCATAAAGTATAAAAACACTTTATAACGAGTATGCAATTGAATTCTAAAATTTGTAAAACGGTATATTACGTATTATAAAATTGAAGAAACATATGACCATATTAAAATAAATAGATATAAATTAATGATAACTCAATATACATTTTAATTAAAAAATAAAGCAATTTTTTACTCAGGCCTGTGTTTGTACAATAAATAACAAAATATAATAATCATAAGAATAATTTTAAAATACCTGACTAGCACACAATTAACCAGACTACAGAAATTACAAAACCTTTGCATTCGTAGAATTTTAATGTAAAATCGTGCGACCGTGTTTCTCCATGCTACAAGCTATCATGGTTAACGACTTGACGATAGACGCAAATTGCATAGCCTGCTACTACTTAGAAAAGTACTTCATATTAAAAGTCCGAATTATCTAGCTGATAAATTTCACTTCCTACAATCCCGTCACGTTATTAGTACCCGTTTTAAATCAAATATGGGTTTACTAGTACCAAGGCATAGAACCAGTAAACATTCAAGATCATTTTCAGTGGCCACTGCGCGTGCTTGGAATGTACTCGATGAAAAAGCTAGACAGCATGAGTCTGTTTCCTCATTTAAAATTTTTGCCAAACTAACATTTTAATAATTAGTTCAATGTGAACAGTGGATGATATTACACTTGTTATCCCGTGTGTATGTGTATGCGTGTATGCATGTTAGTGTATATGTGAGTGTGTGCATATGTGCGTGTGTGAATGCAAATGTAATATTGTATATTCCTAGTATTAGTTAATATTGTAGCTTACTTCTTATGTGCTTGAAGTAATACTATTATTTAAGTTTGTAATAATTTAACAACTTTAGTACCCACAAGATTGACTTAGAATACGATATATTTTAATATTTTCCCAGAGTCTCCATGTGGGATAATTTGTTAAATTATAGCTTAAGTTCTTTTATTATTTTTTGTCTAGTTTAGTACGTCACGTTTATCCATCTTTCCTATTTATTTCATAAATGTTATTATATTAATATTCCATACTTCAACCACAATTTTGTATTATTATGTCTCAATTTAATAAAAATCAGGAATAATTTATGTTTTATATGGCAATATTAATGCTTATTATAATATGATATTTTATTGTCTTCTTTCATTATTCTTTTCTCAATGAGTTTTTAATATTCTGTTGTCTTTGATTTTTTTTTCATTGTTAAGACAATGTGGTTACAACTTAACTTCCCCACTGTAAAAATAAGTCGCAAATAAATATACTGGTTAGTTATTTGTTTCAAAATAAATGTATTAATAGTACTATAGAATCATAGGAGCATCTGGGTTCAGTGTAAAGCTAAAAGTATTATTATTGTTTTAATAAAATATTTCACTACTAAGACATTTTTAGTAAATTAAAAATATATACCTAATTGATAAATGATTATAGGTTATCTTTATGCAGAACATTTTATATTTAAATGTTCATGTAAGGTTGATTTAAAATCTTTAATATGTTGGCAACTGTTTGATGTTTATGGATTTCATTTTTGTGCACAAAATAGTAAGTTGACAAGATGTATATCCCTAAATTGGGACGTATAGAAGGACATGAATGAATGTAGCAGGTTAGCAAAATACTGCAAATACATGTTTGGGTAGTCCTTATTTTGGGGACATGCTGTATTTTATACTTTTTACAAGAGCAGTAACAGTAGATTTGGCGCCTGTATGTCTGTAAGGACATATAAGCATGATAGCTAACTCCTTTCAGAGTGTATTGTTCGGAAGGTGGGGGGTTGGCGAGGCTGTAAATGCCAGAAGATTGGCGGCGAGCAATAAATTTTTCGTATCTAAAAGATAGAAACAAACAAATAGCGTTTGTACTCTGCCCACGGCACGGTCCATGAAAACTTTCGCCCGCCAAAAACAGGATTTCATTTTGATTGCCCTGTCGGCCACCCCCGCGCTGGCACGGTCTTGCTACGAAGGGGAGAAGGGAAGGGATGATAGCAAAGTTTCTGTATTTCCCCTTCCTGCTCTTCCCCGCCAATGACCCGTAGCGGCTCCACGCTGCATCAAACACTACCACACCCTCCCCCATCCATCGACCCCTACCTGCGAGCAATACATCATGTGCGCTGAGAGCTTAGCAGGGCCCGCTCCGCAGACTTGTGATTACACACCCGTACAAACAACGGCGCTACGGTAACTTGCTGATGCGCTCAGTGGAGGCCGGATAAATGAAAACAAACGTTCCTATTCGTCACTGAGATTAACTGAAGATGGCAGACGCAGTTTCCTCTAAGAGACAGGTTCACCCTCGGAATAGAGCTGGAGATTGAAAGGGGGTCATGGCATGAACGGGAGTTCTCTGAAGAAACCAATAACACCACATGAATGTTCGCCGCACTTCTCACACCAGAATAGTCATTTTGAAACTTTATGGACTTGAACTGCCAAGGTTTGGAGAGTGGAAAAGTAATATCCGTATGTTTTAGGGCCATACTTCATGGAAAGAAAAATAAATAGAACTCCTGACTGATGTGTAGAGACGTCTTACGTAAGATATTTTCCTCGCAATAATTTATGACGCACCGTGGAAGTTGAGATAATAGTCCGTAATATTGTCATCATTTCTGTAAATCTTAGTAACGCCCACTTTTGTACAAATATGCTTTGAAAGAAATGTCAAAAGTTTACTGTAGTAAAAATTATTATTTACATAAGTTTTACGAGATGCTAATTAAAAAATATATTATCTCACACAGTCGAAAACACTCAAGACATTTCTCCGGATCAGATATTATTTCCTCGAATAACATTACCAATAAGTGATATACTTAAACGTTAATTTCAAGTATTTCTTGAATCTTAAATAAACAGCTATTATAATAGTTAACTTATTTTTTTAAAAAACGTGTTTCTCTTTGTAAGAGGTAAATAGCAAATTTACACGTTACTGTTTATTGGATGTGTGAGTCATCAATGAAGAATTGCGTTCATAAATTAAATTTTTTACTCATACAAATGGTTGTTTTGAAATACAATAGCCATTTCAAAGTTTTCAAAATTATTGCATTATTAATGCTTCCAAACTTAACATTTATCATTAAATTTTCTGTCAATTCTTCAGTAACTTAGGCTGTTGTGCCATTGAGACTTCTGTTAAATATTCAAACAACAGCGCGTTGAAGTTAAAAACGACGGAACCGTACTGGAACTTTCTCCCGGGAAACCGAAATCGAGCAGCGACGACGCCCTTGACCCGCGCAAGAACCAAGAGCCCGCAGCAAATGCTAGATAACTCCTTCAAAGCCAAAACTGTAATCCCTTTAACCGTGTCGACCGACGACGCCCGTTCCAACAAAGCCCCTTTCTACCGCTTACGTACGGGCAGAGCAGCTCTGTGTTAGTTACCCCAGCCTCAGGGCAGCACCTCTCTACAAGACCCGACGACAAAGACCACTGAAAGTGTCGAGACCACTGACGACTGTGGTTGCAGCTGCTGACCAGTGACTGGGTAGTTAGGATTAGGTGTCTGGACTGGAGGCTACACTTCCAGGCGAGAGCGCTATGTGCCGAAGTTGAGACCACAGCCATATAATGTTAAGAGATTTTGTTTATAACTTCACGTCTAGGTCTGAAGCGCTGGTGAAGGCTGACATGATGTGAGTATGGAGCAGCGCCGGAATGAAAGGAGGGGGGACGGGAGATCCTCGAGAAAACCTGCCGACCAGCGCACTGTTAAAAATTTCCGTAAATTCACGGAAATATTTACAGAAAAGTACTGTAACTTTACGGAAGTGGCTTCCGTAATATTTTGTTTACGGAAATTTGTCCGTATTGCCAGTTTACGGATGTTTGACCGTAACTTTCCATAAATTCATGGAAATATGTTTCTACAATTTTAAAGCGTATTTTACTGTGTTTCTTAAAAAAAAGTGGTATTATAATCACTATGAATCCTGGATGTCAAATACAAAAGTTGTCTCTTGTAAAGTATATATCTTACCATTGCATGGAAGTCACTTACTCATAAATTGTCACTGTGGTTCAATGGTTAGAGCTTCTGCCTGGCAATTATAAGGTCGTGGGTTCGAATCCCAGCAACTTCGAAAAATTATTCAGGTTACTAAACAGTGCGTCAGAATCTCGATAACACATAGCTAGAGATGATGGTATATCGCGAAAATGTTTTGTGCCAAGATAGCCTTGAAAACACTGACACAACGTAGCTGTCTGCAGACATCAAATATTACAATATCGGGATTCTTATTGGCTCAGTCAAATAGGGCAACAGCTCCACGTACAAGCTAAAGCCAGTATTCTTCTGGTAAGCTGGACGTGTATTGAAATCCATCAAACAGTCAACTTTTCCCGCGATAAACCATCATCTCTACACATAGCTAATTAGAAAATGTAGTATTTCTAGAAAATGGAGTGCTAGTAGATTACAGAAATTTAAATTTATTTCGGGGAAAACGAATTGTCTGTTATTATCCATTATCAAGAAAAACTGATTGTCCGTTGCTTTACGAAGATTTCTGGATAATTTTTTGCTAGTACTTTTCCGTAATTTCACCGAAATTTTTTCTAAGAGTGCGGCCTAGTCCAGCACGATCACCACATGCGAAAAACCCGGGACCGGCCCCGTCGGTGATATAACCCTGATCACCTTGGTGGGATGCGAGTGCTCGACCCACTGGGCCAACCACGGCTCCACAGCCATAGAAGATCAGGCTTGGGAACTGGTGTTGAAAAGTGACTCTCATATGACTGACTAGTACAGTGTTGTTTTAACATTGCGGTAAATGGAACTACGAGTAGCAAGTTCGTGCCGGAGCCGGTAGGGGCACTAGAATGACGGTAAATTGAAGTGTTCAAAGAACACCAGTATACTAGTGGCGCTGTCAGTCGTAACTGAGTCAGTTAAGTAGTATTGGCAGGTAGTCTAGTGTCTAGACCTGTATGTCTAAGGACATAGATGAAACAGTCGTAGTAGTAGCAGACGACTCAAATGGCGAACTGTATGACACGTTTTAACCAGACTTTTACTATTTGCAGACATAGAAATTTATGATGTACATTTTCGACTATCATCCCTGTCATATCATAATTTTGCTTTCATTCATCCCGTTTCAGTTGACGCGTAAAACATATGTATTGCCGAGGACATAACCATTACTCACCCAGGATCTCATGCATCTTATGAAATTTTCTTTCTTTTTTCTTTGCTGAGACGACTCTCTGACAAATACAGTCCCAAAAGAGACGTTTAGTGGCCAGGCTATTCGGTGCACATAGAACACACACGCGCTGGTAGCCACAGATCTGCTAGAAACAAGTCACCTCATAAGGAAGTCGAATGAATAAAGTATTTTACGACTACGTAGTTTCCCCCTTTGCCAAAGAGCCTTGCTTAAGTCAGAAATGATGCTATTTACGGTATTCAAGAGTATTACGGTTTTACTAATTTACGGTTCATTCAAGACGTCTGTTTGTGTGTGTCTAATATCAAAACGACAAAGCTGCTATGCCAGTCCTAATATTGAAACATAAGTTTGGTGTCTACTGTTTTTGTTTTCTCAAAAAATCAGAATTTTGGACAATAACTTAATTATTTCGTGAGAATAGTTTGTCTGATGAATCTTTGAACCCTTGAACAACACAAATTTACTTTATTTAATATGAATTAATCGTACAAATTACTTAAACAACATATTTATCCTAGTTTTACGTAAAGTTTTGTTTTAGTGATAAATTGATTTCGTTACATTCGCTCTCAACGAAAACTTTTAACCAGTGTTGTAAAAATAAAACGCAGAGAAACGGGTCCGCTACAAAATTCACGAACATATTATTACCCACTTGTGTAAAAATTGGAATATTTCAAAACTTTCAAAATTGTACTTAATTTTATCTGAAGGTTAGTAACATGTCATTTCAACTCGGAACCATTCTCAGAACCATAACTTTGTTTTAAATTATGTCCGTGTTCTAGGCATAAGAAATATACATGATAAGAATCATAGTTACATTAACTACCGTAAACTTTACTTTGACTCTTTGTGGGGTTAGTTCGTCCCACTCGAAATATTATTTTTGGAGTATTTTAATGGATAAATAGATAATTGGAACCAGTTGTTGAGAGAATTATTCAAATCCGTCTAGTTATAGAATGAAAGTTTCTTCACTACTGTAAACGACATAAATATCAATACTGTGAGTCAAATTTATCCCCCTAGTTTACGGTATATAAAGTTAACCTGAGTTTTATGCGTTTAGAATGGACACACTCTCAAATTGTGTAATAGATAATTCCATTGCAGGTACCAGTGGGTTGACGTTTATAAAGAAGAAGGGCAAGGGATAGTCTTCTAGCAAGTCGTTAGTTTGAAGATATAAGTCGTTCAAACACTTGTACTGAATAGAAAATCTCCACTAAAGTATGAAACTCCCAATGTGGAATCGGCATAACTGCTTTCGGTTTATTTTGTCCAGAGGTAGATTCTACTTTTCCGTCTAATGAAGGAGTTCCGGCTCCATCCCTGTCGAATGTTAGCTGACTGCAAGCACAGTAATTGGCGCTCTGCTCGGCAGGCAAATCCTTGTTATTTGTTTCCAGGTCACGCGCCGCTTTCAAATCCGCCAGGTTTGTTGTGCTGATTGGCAGTTCCGAGCCAGCCCCGTTCAAAAGAGGTAGTTGCTCGCTCTGCTATGGAAACCACCCACCCACCGCTTTAGGTATTGCCTACTTGCTGTTCGTTCGGATCACGATTGTGGCATCTACCATGCACTGCGGGCGAAAGTAAATCTCTTGTATAGTTCCACAAAATCATCCATTGGCAATAACATGAGGCACCGTATTCGAGGTTTGCAACCAGCAAAAAGGCGCAAGAAAACATTGGCGCAATGCAAGTTGAAAATATGTTTTTGCTCTCGTCACCAAACAGATCAATACCTCCCAGCTGTAGTCACCATAAAATACTGTATTGTAAAATTATTTTGAGTTTCTATGTAAATATTTGTTTCTACATCAGGAGGCTAGCTATAAGATAATTAAATACTAACCTAACCTCACAACAATAAATGTCGCGCATATCTGCGACTTACCCGGGAGTCAAACAGGAAAGTGGAGAGGAGAGATCAAGAAAATTTTTCCTTAACGATGAGATTTTGACTGTTTGGGAGGATATGAAGAGTGAAGAATGGAGCAACGACAGAATTCAAGCCAGGATAGTGGGATGTCTTCGAAAAGAAACTGCAACATCCAAAAATTCGGGAGTGTTGGAAACCCTTGACAAAAGAGGAACGCGGTGATTATGTCCAATCTCAAACCCGTTAAAAACCCTAGTTCTCATTAATAGTCTTACAAAGTGATTTTTTTATACTTGGGTTGAGGTGAGATGTTTGATACTAGCTCAAATGCTCAGTAATAATTGTGTTAAAGAAGTAAGTTATGGAATTGAAAGACTGTTCATACTTTGGTGACTTTTTTATGGCTGACCTGTATCGTCCTTACTATTCAGCCTTTATAGGCCTCTAACACGGAAAATATCACTTGACAGACGGTGGCCTTGAGAGTTCTGTATCTTACGAAACATAACACATGTACGGTGCTTCATATTGTAATAGGGAACCGAAACCCTGTACTCATCGTATGCAGGTTAACACCGCCGTTCCCTCAGAACTAATGCTGCCACCTACAGCAATCACCCACCACCCCTAAGTTACTGCTGAAGGGGCGTGTTCTTGGCCGACTGCCAATCAAGGGGGTTCTGCTAGCGACAGCGCCCTCAGCGTTCAATCAGTCTCGCAAACACATTCAGCAGGATAACCCCGCCCTTCTCACTGACACACGCCACGCAAAGATCGCAGGGAAAAACACTTTGGCGCGTCACTTTCGACGTGTCTCTCACATACAGGAACATGAACTGACGCTGTCCTTCGTGCTTCAGTTTCTTGTTTTTAAAAGAAAAAATTACCAAAATTATTGACTTCCCAAACTATATCAACTAAGAAGTCTAGATTCATCTATATTTAATGTAGTTACAAAATCTACCAGCTTAAATAATTTAGTTAATTTTTATAACAACATCACTGGTGATGGTTCAGTAGTATTGTTAGTTCAAGAAATCAATAAGACACAGCTATTCCCGAGAAGCCAAGCATACATCCAATATTCACACAATTAAAACTCCACTTTACTACGAAGATCCTGTTGCCCTTAACCGAGCAACATTAAACCAAAAGTCGACTCAATGAACCTATAATGTAAATGTGGGCTTCACAGACTAAAACAAAATCAGCAATACAACATGCGATGTCACATTAACGTGATTCCGCTGTTTCCTAATAGTTACCTTCCAACGAAGAGTTCAACATATCTGCATTTGCTGATATTTAATTTATATAATGTATACCCAAAAATAACGTTTGGACTTATATGTTATATAACCTTCATGAATCTTTGCAAATAAATGTACAGAGTGTTACACCTTTCGATGGTTCCTTCGACACAAAGAGATAGCTTAAATATGTTTGGTGGCAAGCGTAAAATAAATGTAATATCTTGGACCAATTACCAATGTCAGAAGTAATACGGTTTTAGTGGTTTTAGCGTAGTAAGTGATTTGTTAACAGGCAATACTGTAACTGATTAAATCGCCATTTGGTTAGAAGCCTCTATTACTCTTTAGCTTATTTTAGAGATAAAAATTATGTTATATACCACCCGTCTACAATCATGTTGTCATCTCCTTGCCGCCTCTCCATACTTTTTGCCTTCTCTCGTTGGCCGCCTTCCGCGTCTTTGGAGAAATTCAAATAATTTGAATTGCTCTCAAAGTTTGTCATATGTTAACAAAGTGTCAAATTTGACTTATGTTTGTGTATTTTTGCATGTACCCGGTGCATAACTAGTGTTTGGGAGATTAATTTGACTTCAAGCCAATATAATAGGGTAGTTTTTGTTTCTCATCCCCCCTCTTCATCCTCATATCAGACTACTTTAAATTCTAACGCTTTTCTTCCGGTCTGGAGGTAAATTGTCTCATGTTCATTTCAGACAGTACCGGTCTCCAGATAAAGATGAAAACAACCGTATTAAAACTCACGCCTGTTCGTCAGATTTCCCGGAGGCACGAATATGGAAACTATTTATGAGAAAATTCATTTTCCGAAGTTATTATTTAGTAAATTTGTGCTTAACACGTCACAACAAAAAGATAACTATTTATAACGAGCATATGCATACAATGGTTTTCGTGATCGACTAAACTTAATATGACCCAAGTGCTGCGTAATGAGATTCAAACAGTTCCGCAGTTCTTAATACTTAGGTTAAAGAACTAAATTATTTGTTAAATTGCATTAGTTATTCCGAAATATATTTTATATATTACAGGGATTTTACATATCACAGTTAGTCTCATATCTTATATCACTTTCCCGAAAGGAAGATTAGAATGAGCAATTATTGCGGGGATTTTGTAGAGCAGCACACTAATATATAGTATACGAGCCTACTGCATAGCATAGAATGAGGAGGGTTGTATAACGAAAGGTATTATGCTAGAGTGCCCAGCACTGTTTACATTTATATATTATTTATTTTATTGTGTTCTCATATATGCCATAAAAAGAATTGGAGCTCCGGGACATGGAACATGTAATATTAATACACGTACAGTACAGACACAAGTATACAGACATACGAAATTTCGGCTTTGCCAAACGAGAGGGGATTGAACCCTAGCCTCCACCAGTGTTTCACCCTTTAAAATGGATCTCTAATCTGGTTATCCCTTTTCCAGTTGGTTCTCGGGGTGAACATAAGGGTGGCGTGCTCAGACTGGAAGCTACTACTGTCTCCACCACTCAACTGTGACTCCTATGTACTGCGACCAGGTATTAAGGATAATTATTAGACTCCACGATATTGACTAGAAGGGGCTTTAATTTACATTTATAGTGCACAGTACAGCTTTACAATTGGCGTCGTGCAATATTGGCTTAAGGCTTGAATATAGGGAAGCTTTAATAGAAGTATATTGGAACCCAGTTCCAAGCGGCTTACCACTGTGTATTGGCGCCGTCGACACTCTGACGTTATCACACGTGAGCACTGTCGTGACCTCCCCGGGTCACGAGCGGATTCCCAGACGTCCGGTCCTCGGACGACGGAGTTGGTCAGCAGGGGGACGAAGTCCTAGCCGACCTGGAGGTGCCCCAGCTGACGGTCCGATGAACAACCACCTCGGTGGCCCTGCCCTCTCGTTATATATGTCAGCCTGCTCTCAATGTTGAGGGTAACCTTCAGAGTGTTGTCATAACACCGCTCCGCGCTTGCAGTTCCCCTGTTTGGTGAGCGCTTCGGTGGTATCCGTAACAATACCCATACAAATATATTTAACATGTAATTTAGATGATTGTTAAGAAATGATAATTCTACATTAGTGTATCATTTATATTAAACATAGATAATGTAAAGTAAAATTTCATAATGGATCACAATACTTCTGGTACATAAATTAAAATGCATTTGAGAAGCATTAAACTAAAATTAATAAATAAATTATATATATGTGTGTGTGTTTAAAGCGTCTCATAAACATCAAATTCATGTGTGCATTTTGTAGTAAGTAGGCCTATGAGGTCACTTAAAAAGCAGGTAACTGCATGAAGCCTTTTTAGTTATGCTCATATACAGTACATATAATTCATCTAATGTATTATAATAGGTTGCTAGGATTTTTTTTTTTTTTTTTTTTTTCAAATTTCGTTGACTTTTTTTTGTAATGTATCACAAAGTTTTGTGCCAGAAAAGTAAAAAAACATTTTTGATTATACTACAGACCTTCATTCTGAGATGTCATCTACCGAAATTTCGGGGCCAGTTCGTCTGAAAAAAAAGCTCTGTGTTCTTCTGTGTTTTAATCGTTGTTTTGTCCTGTCTTGTGTTTGTGACGTCCCTGTTGGGTTAACCTGTTTTGTGTGTAACATAGTCTTCGCCTTAATTATTGTTTGTGTTGTCTGAATTTTGGTGTCCAGATTTTTCTAAATTTTCTTTGTTTTTTTTTGTTATTACTTTTATTTGTATTTTTTTGTATAGTCGTCTGACACAATTCTTATTCTTTTTTTTTGTTTTGTTTTTTCTATATACGTATGTGCTGAGTACGGCCATCCCGGCTTGTTTGACCTTAATTGTTTTTATTGGTTCACTCTTTGTTTTCTGAAACGACATAATCACTGCAATGGCATATGTCTACGATATCTCACTAAAACATAGTACTATTGCTAGGTACCTGTAAGTTACACTTAATTATGTTGGTATGTATGATAGGGTTCCTGTCAAATTTATTTACGTTTTTGTCCACAAAATTTACCAGTGAAACTGAGGAACAAAAGTAAGTAGGTCAACTTTATTTTTTAAATAACTGCGTACAAGATCTATGGCATTTGGCTTTAAGTAGTATTATGACAGCTTTTTTCGAAGTCTAATGGTATGCGTGTTGATGACGCCTAAAACATATAACAGCATGACATCGCACCAAGAGGCAGGTTGATCAAGTAACTACACGAACGCGTGCTTGTCAAACGAAATATGCCAACTTAATAACCTCAAAGTTAATTTTTTTCTACGCTTGGTCATACCGGATACGATTGATACAACCGAGTGTCTGTCGTTGGCTGCTAAGTCACGCACATTCCACATGTTATCTCTTTTGGGTGACATTCTAGTGTATTAATTTTCGCCCGAGTAGGGACATGAACATTTTGAGATTTCTTTTGGGTACTAGCTAGAATTACAGTAACTATATGTTCGTGTCACGTTCTCAACTGACCTTTCACTGTTTAACAACTCTTGGAACCAGGTCTAAACATGGTGTGGACATAGACTAACTAGATCACGACTAAACCCCTGACTTATAGTTACTAAAATATCGTATTCAGAAACACATTTCTTGTATCGTTAGGCCATGTCACAGTTTAAGCCTTGTAAAATGTTCGTTGCCGCGACGATTAGTCAGGCGTTATGTTCATTTTCATTGTGTGTTGAATGTGCTGTCGAATAATTTTGGTAATGTCGTGTGAATTGTTAATGTTATCGCGAGTGATAGTATTTAGTTGCGTCAAATACGGTATACAGTGTCGGGGAATTCGTAACAAGAAAGACAAATAAATTATATATCAAAACTTGAAGGATTGGCATATAAAAATATACACGCGGATGGTTAAATATATCGTAAAAAGAAAGATAATTTTATGTTCTTAAGAATATTTTCTAAAATTGTTCTGTAAACACGATTAACTGCAAACAATTTAAGAAAACGTCGGTATCTTTTTTTTGTGTGTTACGTTTTACGTAAAGCAAAAATTAAAATGTACTTTTGTGACAAATTTAATGGTAAAGCAATCTAATTATAATATTTACGTTTTAATTCTGCACGTTAAAAACTATAATGAATATTAATTTGCTCAAAGCAAGGTATTATATTAATTAATTATATATAATTAATTACATTAAGTTATTAAATACGAATAATACTTTTGTTTCTGAATAAAAACAACGCATTGTATACAGTTTTCATAGTTACACGGTGAGTAAAATACTTATACATTCAAATAATACGCCCGACACCATATTTTTCTAAAACCCGAAAAATTTTTCGGGTAGTCAAATCGTAAACTAGTCACCTACTTTGTCTAACTTAAAAACATGCCTAGTTGAATCCATACTAAAGTAGTTATCTCTAGATGCGTTTTCTGAATACGGTAAATAGCAAGTTGTGACTCAATATGACGGTTTAAATAACAAATATTTTGAAACCATAACTAAAATAGTTTCTAAGTACGACCCTTAGAGTTTAATAATTTACATAAGAATGATACGCCGTATTTTTATGTTACGGAACTCAAACTTGCAGACCTTTTAGGTGCATGAAAATGACTCGTCGGAGACGGAATTCGATACGACGACCGTTGTGTTATTAATATTATCCGTAACTTGACCATGGCCGCAGAGGAACAGGTCTGGATCACGGCGTAGTAGTACAGTTCTGGACTCTCGCCATCTACCAATGTATTTTGCTTGACCCCCTTGTTGTTAGGTTGTAGTTCGTCAAGTTAGTGAGAATGTTGTACTTTTTGGCGCTGTAATCCGGGCGGTCGGACTCAAACTCCGCCCACTTTTTCCATTGTTAACATTATAAAGTATATAAAGGTTTCTGGTGCCATGATTTGTAATTATTGTGAGCGAAGGAAGTATTTCATAAATTTATAAAAATACGTTTTGATAAATTGTTTATCTTAGTGGGAGGGAAGTGGGCGGAGTTTGAGTCCGACCGCCCTGATTGCAGCACCAAAGACATAGAGCATTATCGTGAACTTGGCGAACTACAGCCAAACAACAAGGGGGTCAAGTTTCCAGGCGAGTGTCCAGACCTGTTATTCTACTACCGTGGTCTGGACACTTGGAGTTGAAAATTGACCCTCTTATGACTGACTGGCGCCACTGGCTCTCTGGCGTTGTTTTAACATTGTGTAAATCATAGAGGTAATATATAGTAGAGGGAACATGACGTCACAAATGTGTGTCCAACATGGTCTCGAGAGTTTGGTG
Source organism: Medauroidea extradentata (assembly GCA_003012365.1). Taxonomy (NCBI): domain Eukaryota; kingdom Metazoa; phylum Arthropoda; class Insecta; order Phasmatodea; family Phasmatidae; genus Medauroidea; species Medauroidea extradentata. The sequence goes on from PNEQ01104374.1 coordinate 26,421, forward strand.
TCGTTTATTTGTTTTCTCGTCGTAAAAATGCAGTCGTGTTGTTTGAAACTCATGGCGTACCTTCCAGAATATATATTCAGTCATGCGGTGTCACCAAGATCTCGGTTCAAAACCTTATAGTAAGTTTGTAGCTAATACTTACTTTTTACTAAAAACAGCTGGGTTAAGGAAAACAGTAACGTGGCAAACATTGTTTACATTTGTCGTTCTGACATTTCCACGCAATTATACTATGCGATAATATGGTAGTATGCTCTCCTTAGTTCATATATTCATAAGGTACCAAAATAACCCAACATGGTTGTGATTACTAAGGAATTATTATCTTTTCTCTCAACGTTTTTTCAAATCTCCCGCGGATATTTCCCTAAAGTCACGTGACACATGTTGAACACACAACTTCGTACGCAGCTGTATAGAGGATACTCCCTCTACCCTATGTTTACTCTAAGGTGTAAATGGATATACAAGGAGCAAGCTCGTGTCGGAGCTGCTAGGAGCAATGATAGTACGATCCTATATTGCAATGTTAAAACAACACTTCATTGCTAGTGGCGCTTTCAATCATAACGGGGCCAACTCAATAGTATTGGTAGATATGCTACAGTCAAGACCTGTTATTCTAAGACCGTGAACTTGGCCAGTTTAGCCATGAGTGGAATTAGGTGTAAATGAGATTTAATAGTACGTATGTGTTTGGAAATATATGTTAAGGCATATCCCAAGTAAAAATCGTACTGCGTATTTATTGTTTCTTAAATAAAGTATTTTTTTTTTTTTTAATATTCATCAACAGTGTAAAATATTGCTCTCTTGGGTAAATAAAATAACTAAATCTTCAAACACACGCCGAGAGTGTTTATATTTAAATACCTTTAATATACCTATGACAGTCAGTAAAATTTGCATTAAAATTCTGCTATTTCATGGACGGGAGGAAAGCAAACAGTTTTCTTAGTTAACATATTAAAATTTACTGGGCGTTATTCATTTCGTTTTGTGTGTTGTGAAAAGCCTGACATTTCTAATAAGTGCACATTAGTGACGTGTATCTTCATAAGCACTCATCCGTATGCTTAAAAGAACTGTGGTTTAAGCGGAGGAGAAATAATTATCTTGATTGATTAACGCCGAAACTGTGCTGTACATAATGCTTAACTTAAAACTTCTTTAAAAAAAAAGCACTTTAAAAGCTAAGTTGGGAGGAAGAGAGTGCCGTCCGTAAGACAACGCCTTCAGAGGCGACAGCCACAATTTCCATCAAGTCCGACTTCTTCTCGCCGCCTTACCGTGAAATTGCCCTGAAAATCTTCTCACGTTCCCGCTGCCTTTTTTTCTTTTCATACAGTATTCGGGCGTGGGTCTGAAAACTCTATGCGAACGCCTTCAAGACATCCCCCCTTTATTTCATCCCCTCTGCCAGTGCCTTTCCTACCTTTTTTTCCTCCCCTCGTAACTCCCGTGTCTTCTGGGCTGTGATCAATATCATCTACATGCAAATTATCCCCCCTCCACCAGTCCCGCGGTCAAACGACACCACTTGCCAGCCTCAAGACTTAATTTGCTGCTGTCGGGAAAAGTCGTGAATAAATTTCCTTCTGTAATCAGCAGCCGACCGAAAACCAGCGACGTTAATAAAAATGTTGTGTTCTTCTCTTGTTGCGCAGATTAAAGAATACTGAAACTGTTCACGATATTGAAAAGGCCATTTTTAAACTTTCAAGCGTAAATGTATGTGATTGTTTTGCCTTGCTGACATGTGTAATTAGTCAGTCGTCTACCAGGTGGGGTAAAAAGAACGCATGAATTTCAAATTGTTCACAAAGTCATTACTTTAGAAGAAATGTTCAACAGCAAATACGCGGCGATGCACGGTCTACAGCGCCATTGCTACAGTAACTCGACGCTCTAACCTACAAAACAACGGGCCCCACACTCCGCTATTCCACTTCCATCACTGATACTATGCAAATCAAATACATGCATTCTTTTCGCGCCACCTTGCTTGTATATAACTTGTACCATAGCGTATCATAATTTTGTACTAATGTAAGGGTGAGTGTGGAATGGAAAGAAAGGATTTTGGTCAGTGCTTAACAAACATGTATTGAGCGTTGATGAAAATGAGAAAAAAAAAAGGATAAAAATGCACGCCGAAAAAGAGGCCCGGAGAAAAATGGGAACCCTTGTTCTAAGCTAGTTTCTAGAGTATTTCGTGAAATTTGTAATGTATTACTAGAACAACTTTACAGAGTAAACATGCAAATTTGTTACAAAAGTTGATAAGACTTTCACGCCAGTATCACCAGTTATACAGTAAGTCAGCCAATCCTTGCCATATATATATATATATATATATATATATATATATATATATATATATATATATATATATATATATATATATATGCTGGTTGATACGTCAGAAAGGAAATCGCATCGCTGAAGATTATCAACAAACAGAGGCGAAAAAATAAAAAGGAATTGAGGCTTACCAGGGTTGTTTCATGTTCTTCTTCTCCTACTTTATAACCTCCCGTACTACTGCCAATTAGCTTGTAAGAATTGGCTAACATCTGCAAACCAACACGGCGGGAAACTCCCCCAAGCAGCGCTACCATGTAAGAGAGAAGGCCGAATTAAAAGACTGGCAATGACCAGTGCATATTAATACACTTAAAGTAATCTCTTGTGAAATTATACTACTCGAAACTAGGGTGCCTTATAGATGGACCGTGTCAATGGGCCCTGAATTTTACTCTTTTAAAAACAAGAAAAAAAGGGCAATGTACACAAATATACCCCAGTAAATATTCACTCACCTGTAAAAAATTCCCTAGTAGTTTTTACTTAATAGATAATAATCCTTAGTGAAAAAGTATTACTCGTGACAAGGGTGACGGAAAATCTGCATAAAATTTTACTCCCTTAGAAGTGTAATGGTTAAAGAAAATGGAATAAATCCCTTATTGTATTGATCTACCCCACGACAACATAACCAAAAGTATCTTACAAAAACTTACCTATTAAACCAGCATAAATTAACCCAACGTAATTTTAACTACTGACAACTTCTTCAATGGATAAAAGCATTTTGCGTGAGTCAATTTACACCGCGGTCTTCATACATATTGTTTACCTCAAGGCCAGTATACCATTGCTATATCTATGGGTATACTTTCTGCTGGTAATCTGATATGACAGCTTAATAGTGCTATTATTTTTTCGTGAAGTAAAGATTTACGGGCTATTTTTCTTGGCAGTTTCTACGTTAGAGTTTCGATTTATTCATTTAAAAACTTCGTCATGTGCGCCGGAAGTGTTTCGTATCCACACAGACAGTGTAATTCACTTTTTTGAATATTCCTTACTTTTCTGCTCGAAAATAATAAGAATGAGTATACTGAAACATGGCACAGAACATGCGTATAGTTCCCTTTCGTTAAATTATTTTGGCGGTTGCAATTTGGCCACCCTCACTCTTTGAAGGATACATTTACGAAACACATGTTAGGATATTTCGGATCTAATATCAACAATTTGTCACCCATTTCCCTTTTTATCTGAAACAGATTTGTTCATTTGTCAGAGTCAACATATTCAACATTTATTTATTTGTCCTCCCTATTCATTTATTGATTAAGTTTAAAATATATTCCGTCTAAAATTTGTTGTAACAAATCATCTCACAAATTATGTAGGTCGGATTCAGTATCATCATTCTGTATACATGCATATATTCTTGAGCACTATGTTCTTCTCTTTTTTTCCTCAGAAGTAGAAAATTATATATATGTATATATATATATATATATATATATATATATATATATATATATATATATGTGTGTGTGTGTGTGTGTGTGTGTGTATTTATTATGTATGTATTTATGTATGTAAAACGACCTTGTTAATGCTTCTAATATTCCTTTAATTTTGTTTCGCTCAGTTAGAAACAAAATTTACTTAATTTTCCGGTGATTTTTTGTGCAATTTTTGTTAGTATTTGTTGACAAAAGCCATTCTTAGCTTGTCATCTGCGTATGTCTTACTGTCAAAATGTATTAAAATTATAACAACATATATAAAAATTTAAACGTAAGTAATTAACTTCATGTAACGACTAGAGCGTATGAGTTGAATTGTTGCAGTTACTTACATTTATTGATAAGCGCCGTTGATTGTTTAAAAACATACAAACCTTTTTTCATTAAATCTATTTTTCAGTAATTTTCAAGAAAACATTCTTGAACGGGTGTCTTGAAACACAACATGTCAAAGTGTGAATTTTATGAATTTTGCAATAAATGAAACTAAATTATTAAAAGCATAATTCATATAGGCGATTAAAAATACGTGTTTTCACTTATTTAAAATAATTAATAGCTAAAACTATTTAACATGAATTTAGGAGCAGCAGCAGAACCAATATAAGCATAAACTATGCCTATCTTGTCAATATATTTTAATTCACAGAAACTTTCCATATTAGATTTTATAGAAATTCTTCATGTTGCTCTGAACTGACTCTTCGACGCAACGAGACAGATTGTAGATGTTAGTATGGGAGAGAGTATCGTCTCAGATATTTTAACTTTCTCATATCGATAGTTGTGCAGTACTCTACAAGGTTTTGGTCGTACACGCCAAAGGCACGCCTGGGCGAAGATACAATGCGAGATGCGTAAATGCAATGAGGGTACATATAGGTAAGTATTATAACCGGCACATGTCTGTGCATGCGAGTCCCTTTCTACAGTGCGTGCCATTTTAGTTGGCGGCTGACACCTTTAGGAAAGGTGGAGGGCATTCAATGAATCCGAGCACTAAGTCAAGGCACAGCGTACTCCGGAATGAAACCATCCACCCAAGTACATAAGACATTCGAATAGAAAACGGTAGTAGTGATGAATGCCTATCCTCTATTCCACATTCTCCACTCGCCAGCCGCCAACTTAGATGGAGCGGACTGTACTCTAAGGGCTGTAGCTCGTCACGGAAAGGTCAGTAGTAGAGCGACAACAGAACGGTCCGGCTGAATACGCGCAGAGCTAAAAATATGGTGCAGTCTCGGGTTATAGCGACATCAATTACACTAGTAGCTGATGCTTGTGAAACAGCCGATAGCCGGCAAAACATGCGCATGCATTTCCCCCCCCCCCCC
>PNEQ01104375.1:0-11185 GCA_003012365.1 Medauroidea extradentata
CATTGCCCGGGTAATTGTGAACATGAAATAACAAACTATTTAATGGGCGGAAAAGCATTTTCATAATATCATTTAGAGCCTAAGATGCATACAATTTCATTCGAACAGTTTCATTAAGATGTAACTTTTAATACACTGTAAAATTGTTAATTTAGATACATTAGTCAAAAAGTGTCCACAATTACCCACATTGACCCTACAGCATAGGCAATAGTGCGTTCATGTGTTTATTTTGTTGTGTTCCTTGAATTGTTTATGGTGCACATTCAACGTTAACTACATGTTTCTAAGGCCGTGTCCGAATTCACAGGTATGCACTTTTGTACTTCACTTGCGTCGATCTATGCTAAACGAATTCGGACGACCCTTGTTGGCTTAGTATTTTAAATGAACTAGCCAGAAGTATTCCTGAAAATTTTCATGAAATATTATCATTTCGTCAGTGATAAACTACGGCGTAAAAGGTAACATCAGTCTTTCTTCACGAGCAATGCGCAATGTAAAATTAAAAAATACATTAATGTGACATGACAAAATATGACTGCATACGAAATCATAACCTAGTTCCTAGCATTTAGCATGATATACATTCGTTAATATAATTTATGTAATTAAAACCTAAGAATTGGTTATTTGTAATAGTTCTAGTAAATGTATTAGTTGTGTGTACTTACAAACAGAGTCGTCACATCCATCTAGAAGTTTGTGCTTCATTTTTCACATTAACCTGCAAATACTAAACAACAAACTACAAAATTTTAAGATGGTGATGCATGAAGGTCGTGAGGGGCGTGAGAAGTACACACATTCGTTCCCTTGCGTACTTACGTACTTCACTTCCAATTCGGGCAGCCCTTGTGATGTCACTTCCGGGGGTAGGTGCACACAAGTACATACTTTAGGCGAGTTCGGACACGGCCTAGCTCACGATACCATTGTTTTGGGAACTCTATCGCTGTAGCTTCATTTGTGATTTGAAAGAAAACTAGAGTCCTAGACCATTGCAACAAGAGGACCTTTTTTGTTTGACAGGTAACATTACTCAATAAACCATCTTCAGATGTTCGAAAATCCGGACGAAAAAAAAATTATACGCAATTAGAGGGTAGCCACCCCTGCTATTTTCATAAGGGCGGAGGGTTTCAACCAGCATTTTCTGTTGGTTTGCAGATTCCAATAGAATTAAGCAATGCTGAAAATATTGTATATTTATGTCAATTAGTTTACAATATTTTGGAAAAATACTGTTTTAAAATTCGATGTTCAGAGGCCCTTTACTCCCTTACCAGTGCGTTTAGGTGAAAAGTGCAAAATATGTTTTCGTCATAGTTTTTCGTGACGAACACTTGTGCGGAGTTTGTCCCCCTATTTAAGAAAAAGCCTTGAATTATCAACTAGTGGCTTGTACAGTCAACTGTGTTGTATTGAGTCATCTAACTGGAGTGCCATTTAAACTCGTAAGTTTATAATAATTTTCTCATATAATAGTAGTTACACAATAAGGTCCATTGAACAAGAATAGCTTTTTGGTAACATTGTCCCAATATGAATTTGTCGAAAATGCCATCTTTAAAACTAGGTAATTTATGTTAAAATGGATCACTTTACACGTCTTCTGGTATTTTTTCTCTGGTCTCTTGCCTGATCTTATTCTGATCTGTTGTAACTTTGGCTGATAAAAACTGCTACGAAGGTGAAGAACTGAAATACTAGTTGGTACAATACCTTATTTCTTTAGACCTTGGGGCTGTGATGGCCAAATGTTCATACCATTCGCCTCCCACCAAAGTGATCCGGGTTTGATTCCCGGCAGGGTCGGTCCCTGGATTTTTGCATGTGGGAATCATGCTGGACGATACTGTTGGTCGGCAGGTTTTCTTGGGGATCTCCAGTTTTCCCCCAGCCTTTCATTCCGCTGCTGCTCCATACTCACCTCATGTCACCCCTCACCAACGCTAAAAACTTTGATCTTAAGCGCCAACCAAAATCTCTCACTGATTCTTACTCCTTCTGTAATAGACCTTCCTGCCATTTCTTTCCTGTGAATTGAGTCCTCGATCAAACGTAATACAATTAAGTTTTCCAACATCCATAGTAAACATTTTCAACTTTTCTAACAGTACAGGTGCCGTAACTTTCTCTATAGCATACAGTGTATTTTGAAAACAAGTCTACCTTCAATAAGCGAATACATATGACACACTTGATTTCAACTTCAGCAAAGGTTCATACAGATCGACAAACAATTTTCAGAGGGTTCGCTAATATGATTGATAGCCTATGGCCGTTGCAGTTTTTTTTACTTTGCTTTTCTTTTTGGCATAAATCACAGTTTGAAGTAGCTTATTTTATGTGATAACTCATGGATGAACAAAAAATACTCCATTCAGAGTTTAATAAAGCTTAGTAGAACCTAGAGCCCACAAATATTGTGCACTTCATAAATCACATTGTCATTAAGACTTGCAGGTATTACTGGTTTCCAGTATTTTTTTTTTTATATTGTTACGAAATAAAGGGTGAACAATAGGGAAGGCTTGAATTAACTGTGCAATGCGGGAAAGAATATAAGTCGATCAAGAAAGTATTCCCTTATTAAACTGATTTATGATAGTAAACAATCTACACAATTCCAATTGCTTGGCTGTTAACCCAGAGAGGTACACATGTTAGGGGACAGTGAAGGAATTGTGGTACTTAAGTTACTTTAAACTTGAACACTGAAATAAATTAAATAGTAACAGAAACATTTTACCTGATACATTACTCTAAACCTAGGCGGCATTTAGCTATCACTGAAAATAAATTAATCCACCAACCTCGCAAGTTCACAATTACAATTTATTACAAAATTACTTTGAATACTTCCATAGCAAAAATAAAGCTTAAATAATTTTGAAACAGTCAGGAACAGTTATTAATGTGTTAAAGTTAAATTTTGACAATCCAGTAATTTTTGCAAAATAAAATGGCTGGACTTGTACTGGTTTAATACAAGCCATATAAAATTAACTGTGTTTCTGGGCTGTCATCGCCTTAATAACATTTAAATCTGTTAAGTTGTACCAATTTTAAAATTCAAGCAACGACTTAGACTTGATCAACTAAAATTTGATTTCGTCGGGACTCCGTGAGCTAGTAAATTCAACTAAAGCGAACACTATTTGTCTGTGTAAAAACACAGTTAACTGTCGGCAACTGACCAATTTCTTATCATTGACCACAGGCCTTCTGGTAAGCACAGCATAATCACAACCCGTCAAACATAATTAATTTTTTTTTAAATTTAAGCCAGTCTAGGAATAATTCACTTAATGAAAATCAATAAAACTTTAAATTCTTAACTTAAACACTTAGACGCATATCTACCTAAATTAGAAATTAACATTCAAATAATTTCAACGTCTATAACTAAGTTAAAATGAACATGCTAATGACTTGAGCTTTGACTACCAGAATAATTGTAATTTATTCAATTCCGACAAATTTATCTACATGGTGATCTACTTATCTTAAGAGAAGTCCTCGACTGGCGCATGGACGGCGTTGCAGCGTGTCACGCGCATACGTTTTTACGCGAAACCGCTTAACTTATTCATATTATGTTTACCTACGAAAAGAACATACACTTGAAACTATGCTTCTATTTTTTCAAAAATGCAGCACGCTTGTTATAAACATGATTTTCGGGCCTCTCAAAATGGCTAAAAACGGGCTTTTTAGACTGTTGTAACTCCGAAAATATTACCTGAATTCGTAAAGTGCAAAACGAGAGGCATGCGTTGGTCTTTACTTCATACTATTCCAAAGTAAAATGTTGGGGCCACCGCTTAAAGTCCCATAGTAAAAAGACTATAACGGAAACCTTGCACGCCAGTTTGGCGCGCTGCGAATAGAGGCGATATGCTTCTCGTCAAGCGTGGGACACTGGCTCTTATCGCTACGCTGTTGCCACGCGTCAAAGGTGGAAATTTGATACCGCGAAGGACTCCTCTTAAGGGCGGGGTCTGCCACAATTTTCATCACCATGTTTTTATTTTTCATTTGCACTGGATATATATATATATATATATATAAATTATTTTAGGCACAAAATGTGATGTCTCTTATGAAAATGTTTTAACTCTCATAGTTTTCGCATTAATGGCTTGTTAAAGTCAAAATTTGCATGTTTCTGTTTTGACTACACTAAGTTCAACTCACATACTAAACTGAAAAAATTCACAGTGGGTAACGACATTGCAGGCTACAATGTGGCATACATGCAAACAAAGAGTAAAATTTTTTGTATTTAAATTAAAATGCTAAAGTTTAAAATAAAAATTTTTAAAATTCAATAATTTTTTTAAAAATACAAAACAATTTTATTTTGTGGTTTAACATAGCTGAGTTTGTAGCCTACAATATCGTTATTTACTGTGAATTTTATCTGTTTGGTAAGTGAGTTGGTTTAGTGTCGTCCATAAAACGGAAACGTTAAAATTTTGGCTTTAACGAGCTATTATGCAAAAATTATGCCGAGTAAAAAAATTTTATGAGAGGAAAATTTAGTCACATTTTGTGTCTAAAACAAGAAAAAAAATAACTGGTACAAATAGAAATATAAAATCACGGTGATGAAAATTGCAGTAGACAGCGCCGTTAACACATTCAGTGCTGATGACGTCTGGAGGTGTCATGTCGATGCCCTATCACGGTGCTAATGATGTCTTTAGACGTCATTAGGAAGTCTTGTTTGCTACAAAGATATTTGTTCAGCACTACAGTTGTGTAAGTCAATAATACTTCGGCAGTGAATGTGTTAAGAGACTTGGGCGGTTCCGCTACTGACAACCCCTCAGCTGTCTTCAGACATCTTCATCAAAAGCCACAAACAAGGTCCAAAAAAAAGCCCACGGTCAATAAGATACAAAAAGGCCATGAACCTGTCTTTCACCTTTAAAAATAGGCCTGAGTTGACCTAACTCACATAGTTTAGAAATTTCCATTGCTGACACTCAAATTTCAAAATCGTCAAAGCTGTGGATGTGGCAGGGGACGGGAAGAGGTGGTTTTGGTGTCATAATGTTGAAACACGGCTTTAATAGAGAAGTCTGGAAGGTGTCAGCGACGGCCACAGAGGTGGAGGAGGAAGGGGGGTGAGGGACCACTCACTGGCTGCGCTGCGAATACAGATCATGTACATGTCAAGGAATGTGCTGCAAGCGTAACTCATTCAACTTCACTGTTCTGGAATGCTCTGACAGGGTTGGTACAGGTCTGGAAAACAGGGAAAACCTGGAAAAGTAAGGAACTTTCAAAGTGATTAGTGAAAATCTGAATAAGTCAGGGAAATTGCTTCTGGTGACTGGAAATTCAAAATTACAGAACAGATCTTTAGGCTCAGCAATAGGAGTTTGCAGGCTTTTGCGGTCATTGTCTAGTTGACTAGCTTGACTTCTGGACTGGAGTCTCATTCTTAGTGTGCTGAACGCAAGTAACTGTCTGTAATACATTTATAAAATGTTTTTTTAAAACAGTCATGCAAATATAATTTATTTTAACATTTTAAGTTAAATTATATAGTGATTTTCAATTCCACAAAAAAGACAGGAAATTCATAGTTTTTTGTCTGGAAAACCTGGAAAAGTCGGGGAAATTTGATTTAGAAATTCTGTAGCAAACCTGTCTTGAGCTGTGTGTGGCTCACTTCGACGAGGGAGGCCTCGATCAAAGTCTGTAATAAAAAATTATACTCACAGTGACACTGACAAATAAAAATAAACTGAACTTTCCTCTGAGTGCCAGCTATCCTGAGGGAAACTTCAGAGGGAATCAGCTACTAGATGGTTCAATTAGTCTTTCGCCCCTATACTCAGCTCCGACGATCAATTTGCATGTCAGAATTACTACGGACCTCAATCAGGGTTTCTCCTGACTTCGTCCTGGCCAGGCATAGTTCACCATCTTTCGGGTCCCAACGTTTACGTCTTATTCCAACCGTCACAATTTTTTTTTACTATGGTAGAACAAAGCATTATTTTTTGAGGAACAGTATGAATGATGAATTGTATCGTCATCTGGTAATAACAGCAATTTCACCGTAGCTTTGTGCAGAATTTATCACAACTAAGTTTAGTTAATAAGTATCTTAAGTTCTGAAGTTTTGAACTAGCCTTTAAAGTATGAGCCTGAACACTGGCAACAATGAATTATTTTTTATCGTTGCGAAGAAGTGTCTGCTCAGGAGTATCATCTGGCATGTGGCTCAAGTAGTCAGCTCATTTGTTATCAGACCCTTTTATGTACTGAATATCAATGACTTATTCCCTGCAGAAGTAGACATCGGCAAGTAAGCCAGTATACAAAAATCTTTCTTACCTAACTCAAACAGCTTAAAGGTTGATGGTTAGTCCTAAAAATAATCTTTTCACCCAACAAAAAACGTGATTTTTTTTAGAGGCTAGATTAAGGTAATAAGAGTTTCTCGCCCAGTTACAGTATAATTTTTTCTGCAGTATTCAGAGTGCAATTAGCCATTGTATTAATTTGAGACTTGGTTCCCAGTGCGTAGGCAGATGCGTCTGCATACAAAAAAATAGCTTTCCTTGGGTAGGGTGATAGTACATTGCCTTGCAAAAGTACCTATTTATTTCAAACACTCAAAAGCAACCTGGTGTTCTTCTTCCATTCCAAAATAGTATCTTTATTCTAAAGTTAAAACAATGGAACAGCTGTTTTGGCAGTTTTGTCCATGAGAACTAGGGTACAAACCAATAACCCCTAAAAATGCTTGAAGTTTCTTAATGTTTATGAGAACTGGGAAATGAGTAATTTCTTGTAGTTTGTCAAAGGCCGTATGAATTCCTACAGGCGTCAGAATGTGCCCCTTAAAAGGTAATTCCCACCAAAATACTATACTGATTTATTCATTCGTATTGTCACACCTGCCTCTTGCAGTTTTGTACTAACATTATGAATTTGTTTGTTGTGCTCTTCAAAAGTGTTACTACTATGAGCATGTCGTCAACATAAGCACGGATAAAATTTTTGTCTTCGTTGCCCAATGTTAAATCTAATTATCTTGTGAACTCTGTTACTGCGTTTCAGTGGCCGGAGAGCTTTGCTGCAATACATACTGTTGATTCTATTGTTTAAATGTTGTAGGCCCTGAGTTTCTGATAAAAAGAATAGTATAATTTTGGGAAGCCATAGTAACAAATGTGTGGTATTCCAGTACGTGAATAAACAGTGTTAAGTCACAGTGTGAAATATTTTTCTTTACATTAAAGGCAACCTCGTAGCGTAATTGGTTGCGTGCCTGTCTGCAGTGTGAATGGTACCAGGTTCAAATCGAGAGGATAGTGCTTGTGTTGACAAAGCACTTTTACTCACTCTGTAAGGTAAGATTACAAACTGCTCTCAACGAATCTGTGGTCGTGTCATAATTTATGATGTTGCCTAAGTAAAACGGCCTCCGTCCAATTGTTTTATCAAAAAATTAATTAGTATATTGGAGGGTGGTTTAAATACTGTTACTTAATACTTATGAGTATGCTACCGTAGGATCTTTTGGTATGATCTTTGAAAGAACTGTGCAGTGGGAGTGCTTGACTGGATGTACTTGCTTGGACATACTCCTTTGTGATGTAGATGACTGTCAAAGAAAATTGAAGATAATATAAAACATAAATTAACAGAGTATGCTTTTTAGTCAACAGGATACATACACAACATAAAATTTAAAAAATGGAATTGGTTCAAATAAATACAAGGACAAACAGATAAGAAATAAAAATCAAAAGAAAAACTCAAGACATTACTAAGGCAGATAACACAGGTTTGTGGTCTGCTTTGGCAAAGGGATAAACATAGAAAAAAGTATGACCCAAAAAATAAAAATAAAAAATACGACTCACCAATGTGGCGAAACAAAACCAGTTATGTATATCAGACACGAACAGAAAAACTACATACAGGATTGTTTCGTGTCAAATCACCAAGGGCCATGTGCTACAATGTCACAGATTTTGTTCATAATGTTTTTATTCATACGTGGCTATAAGGTAAATGTACATGAATTATTTGAAATTTTTTAGATGAAAAATGAATGAAGGAGAAATTTCCAAAAATTTCAGATTTGGAGAAAATGGTGCTCTCAGGTCACCTGCACTTGTACACGTAAATTTCTATAAAACCCACAATTTTCATGCTATCTGGCTCCTTCATATTGCACGTGAAAGCTACTGTTTCATTCATTGTGAATGTATATAGAGAAATAACTTTTTCCGTCTAAAAAAGTTCTAGCGAACATGCAATACGAACTTAGGCTATTTTACATTTTTATACCCTCAATACCATTAACTCAAAAACCACAAAAACACATGTTTGAAAATTAATTTTTAAATACACACATAACGTTATTATATTTGAAAAATGAAAAGGGTGTTTTGTGGTATAGTTAAAAAATATTTTTTTTTCTATCAAAGAAAAATTTATATATACAAAACATTAAAAGAGTACATACTTTGAAATATAAATGGCCCACATTTTAAGAGAAAAATTCTTTACCCATGCATTACAATGTGTATTTATCATAATTTTATTTAAATTTACAATCTTAAATATGAATTTTTTTTTTACTTTATTAAAATTTACTTTTTAGCTGTCTAAGATTTTGTTCCACCTGCCTATTAGACCTCTAATTTTTGTATCTATATTCATATTGTCAAGGGGTAACTTGTGGCGTGCTTAGCTTTCAGATGTCGAGTACTCACGAGAAGTACACAAATTTAAAATAGGTTGGCTATCAACAATAAAAGTTAAAGTTAAAGAATTAGTTTTAAGACTTTAATAAACAAAAATAAAAGAAACATTTACAAAATTTTGACTAGAATTGACAAGCAAAATAAAAAAAACTACATACGACTTACCATTATTGATACATTTCCATTTCAGCGACACAAATATATTTACAGTTGTTGAACTTACTCACCCAACAAAGTTTAAAAATACCAAATCTCTAGATTTGCTTTCCAGACGTCTGAATTGTTCACAACTACATTGCAATTATTTTGTGTAGGTACATCTCTTATCGTCACTCCTTACGGCCTCAAGGTAGAGGGTATTTCGAAATTAAAAACAAATAAATAAAGTTAACTTACATGTTCCGATAGCCTGTCTTCATGATCTGTTCCAGCGGGCACCTTCCTGCTGCCTCTGACCGATGACGACCACCCCAGGGGGAGGGCAGACCCCCCCCCCATCCCCTTATAAAGCTCATGCCCTGCTTAGCCCGCTTTTCGCGCGAGGCGATGACCCCAATGCAGTGCCCCCGACATGTGGAAACATAACCGCCCAGGTTTTCGTTTAAATCTCCACGACCAGTAGCAATCCACAAGGACCATGCCAAAACATGAAATATAAAACCAATAAATTTATGAAATTTCGAAATGACCGGAAAATTGTATAAAAAATTAGGGCCTCATAAAAATCAAACGTAACAATATTTCATGCCTTCAATACTTTTCCATGTACAGTATATATAATTTATTTAATATATTTACTTCGTTTATAGAAATAGTGAGTTTCACTGTACGATCAGGTTTCCATCTAGTTAGTGATACTTCCAATCTCGTATGCACTTCACTAAAATTTTTTGTCCATGTTTATTTTAAAAAAAATTTCGTACAATTAGTGGTCTTGTTGGTCCAGCATTTATCTGTGCAATGCCCTGTTCCTTTCATCCTTTGAAAAACAGTTAAGTGTTCCTGTACATTTGAGTCACCCAGTGGTACTTTACTTTTATCTCTAGCTGTGCTGGCTCTCTCCTGCAGAGCTCAGCAGAAAACATAACTGTTCTGATAAGTAAACTGCTGCCTTCTTGCACAACGCTCACTAGGCAGTGTATCCCTGACTTCTAATGTGAAATGGTTGTATTTCCAGAAGTTATGAATTTCTGAGAACTTTTTTCTAATGTTTGTATGGTGTACAGTAATTTTAAAATAATGAACCATCACTGAAGTAAAATGTGGTAGTTCTCTTTTTAAGTGTAATGTAGCAATAATGACTTCTGGAAGGTGAAAATGCTGTGGTGTCATTCTTAAGGCAGTCACTTATAAAGCAGAATGATTTTGACTTTAGAACATCTTCACTTACGTCAGAATAATAAACAACGAATGGATGTAAGGAAACTTGAATGTTATACCAATGGAAACCCATGATAATTGTTGAGCCTTATTTCTTAAGTATGCACATCTTTCCGTTTACTTTCTGTTGGAAACTTTTATTAGAGAAGAACCTATTAGTTTACAACTTTCATTCAATTTTTCCTAGGATCTGAGAATGGGCACCGGGTTCATAGTCACTGAAACAATATCACTGTTGCTTGCTGCAGACACTACTGATTTCCTACAGGTTATGCAAAGTTTTGTGCCTGGTAAAAGTTTCACAGCTGTCTGATATTTTTTTGAAAATGAAACTTAAACAAGCATTTATTTTATGTTTTTAAATGGATAATAACAAATTCTCTGACTATCTTCAAATGCTGTAAGAAATTTAAACCTATTCCGATAACATACGTTTCCAATATTTTGACAATCAGTTCTCAACATTAAAAGTTCCCGTTCTCTATCACCAAATTCTGAAAAGAGCATAAAAAGTTTTTGTTTACTCACTGTATGAGGTGAACAGTCTTCTTGGAGATACAAACCAACTGAGCGTGCTGCACAGTACAGAAACTATAAAAACTTAATTAACTTTATGTTTTCATTATGGGGTCATTCCATGTCAAATCAACCAATGAGAGAATTATTTTAGAACTTAATGTCACGAATATAGTTCATTTTTGAGCTGTGTGTTCCTCACAGCTATGTAAGACAAAATTAATTTTTTTAGATTTTTGGGACTGTCATTTTTCGAGTTATGAATTTTTTTTTTAATTCCAAAAAGCTTAAAAATCACTCTGTCGTTGTAACTTCAAATGCTATTTTTTACGAATCTATTAGTGCTACAGACTTGTGCAAGGTCTCATTTTAAAGCTTATTAAATGAGCTTTCATTTGATATATCACATGGTATAATTTGTAACTAAAATGTTTTTTGTATGTTCTGAAATTTTAATTTTGTAATTACATAAAAACGAAATATTTTAAAAAATTGAAAAAAATTAAATTTGTTTGTACATATTTCTTGAACACACAGTCCAA
>PNEQ01104376.1:0-11186 GCA_003012365.1 Medauroidea extradentata
AATTTGTTTCAATCAATTGTTCTAAAAAGTTGAAAGTGTTTGTTTGTGTAAAGTGGGCATTTATACAGTGTTAATATGTCAGAGTGCCTATAATACCGTAAGTTATTAGATATTTTTACGTGTTTTCCGTAAATCAGTGCTAAAATTTACCAATTAAAATACCTCAAGATTTTGGATTTTCCGGGGTTGGCAGCTATGCAGTTGTTTTGAAATGAAATGGTGCACTTTCAACTTTTGCATCTTTTCATCAAGACTGTCCATAAAATCTGAAAATGACTTCACTACAGTGACTAACTCTCATCTCTCAGTTGATTACCACTGTTTGAAGGTTACTTCAGCATCTGCTTCAAAGTCTTCAAAACCCAGAGCATCTTTAACAAGTTTAAACCCAGGACATGAGAGACATGAGTTACACATACATTCCTCACTATTAATGTCACAGACAGCAATTTCAAGAATATCTTTATAGGTAAGTTGTGTGTTTATGCTAGATAACATTAACTTAACATTTTGATGTGCAACACAAACACATACAGAATGTGTGCCACTTGAGCCAGCTAACACACATGATTTAGGCCTCAGTTGTACAACCTTTGAGAAACCAATCTTTTATTCTGGGTGAGTTTCTTTAAATTTATAATATAATTCCTTTAAATTACACAATACTATTCATTTTGGAACTTTTTTCCTTTATGCCATCTAGTTTTACTGATAGGCAGTCTTTCATACCTGGCATGACTCTACTGTTTTCATCATCATTATAAAAATCTTTTACAATCCTTTACATTCCTCAGTCAACATGTTTTTAGGTTTTTATTTTTAACTTTTGGCAAAATGCCTTATTCTCAGTTAACAATCTTCTGTTTCTCTATAGGTATTGACTAACATGGAATTCTTCTTGGATTTTTCTGTAGCTCCATGATTTAGGAGCTTGACTTAGAATTAGAATTTTCTCTTGAGCTGTTTTTGCTGATTCAATTTTTACTTTGAGCTCTTCAATTAAAGTTCGATATTCGAAAGCCAGGTCAGTGGTGTTTGCAATGTTTTCTTGGTCCTCAGATATATCACGTTCAAAAGTCTGTGAGAGTATTTTTGAAACTGCAGCTGAATTTTTTTTTACTTTATTTTTTACAGCAATTGTTCGTTTGTCATTGCTAAGTTTTTGAATTTTTAGTGGGGAAACACCAAGAGCAGAACAGACTTAATTAACTGATTCCACTGCCACACATTGAGGTTCAAATATTTCTTCATCTGCATCAGAATCAGGTGTATTGTCATTAAAATATTTAATTTTGGAGAAGCAATTTGTACACAAACACTTACCATGAAAAAGTGATGGGTTGTTTGCATGCATACCTTGTGTAATCTGCTGAAGTGACTTCTTTATAGCTTTATTGTGTACATTAAACGGGTCTGAACACACTTTAACATAAATATGTGAAAACTTTTCCAGAAATGTTTTTTCATGATATGTACACACACTTTTTAAGTCTTCAGATCCAATTCTTAATTTCAACAAATTTTGTTCATCAATGTTAAATTCATTAAATCTTTTAATGTAGTTTCTCTGGAATATGATAGTTTGTTACAGTTTTCTTGTGTGATAGTACCTACTGAATACTCCATTTTCTACACTGTTTCAATATAAACCACAAATAAAACATTTATACAGGTACTAGTAGGGCTGATTACTCTTTCCTTGGAAAAAAAGCTATAAAATTACAACCACTGTGAGACAAGGAACAACATCCAGGAGTACAACACTCATCACCTGCATCTGCATGTTCAAGACTGACTGTAAATTGTGACTGCTTGTAGAACAGGCGTGGGCTGGCCGGATATTGCAATTTGAGACTTGTTCTGTGCATGAAATGTCCGCAGTTTCCTGTCCCAAACAACAATGGTGACTTGTTTATCTTCTGTGGAGATGCGCTTACACTGGCAAGTTAGAATTGAAAATATTTATATTCCTAATCAGCAATGGGAATACCAAATTTTTTACACAGTTAAAAAAAAAAAATTTCTCCAGAATGGACTTGAAAAAATCTTGGGAGTTTTTATTACTTTAATATATACTGAAAGGAGTATACCTCTCATTATTTCCAGAATTTTGTCACCAGACCCACATAAAAATATTTGACCTCAAAAATTTCAAATTTTCAATTTTTCCGTAGCTAAAGCTACTTTTTTTACAATGAAGAACTGAAAAAAAAGTTGAACTATAAAAAATATTGACCTAGGTGGTGTTCTCCTTCATAATTTAAAAAAAATTGAGAATATCGGAAAAACTAAAATTTTTTTGCATAATTCAAGATGTTATACAACTCGCAAATCACAAAAATTTTGCGTGAACAATATATGCTCTAAAGCGTCGTCCTTTAAGCTTTAATATGAGACCAAATTTGGCTTTCTATGTTTATTTGGTAATTAAAGACAGTTAATTACATAAAGTACTAAAAAAGCTAATTTTAATGCCTATTTGTGTATAAAAATGCATATATCTGAAAAATTATATTCACTAAAAATCTAAAAAAAATAAAATTATTTTTGTGCTCTAGAAAGTATATAGCAAAAACCTGCAAAATGTTATGAAAATCAAAAAGCCTGCAGCAACCTTGACCTGTTGATCTAAAATGCAGTGACCCTTTTCCAGTTTCCTGTCCAGTAGATTCTTCACTGCAACAAGACAAAATGTCCAGTAAATGTCCAGTTACTTCTGGAGTCTTGCAGGGCTGTTGTTTGTCTCACATGTGTTTTATAATAATTGATGTTGAACCAGAGATAATCAACCGCTCCCAAAAAATTCATTCTAGGTACTGATGACTTCTAAACATTTTTCTTCACATTTGATCTCCAACAGACTAAACTTCTACTAGATGTCAGTAATTCAGTAGAAACCCAGTGTACTCTCAACAAAATTAAATAAAATGTGTACAAAATCTTTTTACCAGAAAAAGAAAGCTCATTTATTAGAATTACAAACATAATAACATCATCCTTGAAAAATGTGAATGTTGGAGACCTCACTAAGAGTTATGTATAGTTAAATTCACTACCTATGATGCCACTAACCCAGATTCCAGCCAGATTTATGTGTTTAGTACTTCATACCAAATTTTAAAGTTCTATACAGCGGATATAAATCTGGCTGTTCAGTATCAGCCAACCATTTGTAAAATTTAGGAGGGTTAGCAAGTGGTAACTACAGTATAACACCACGTTAACGAACTTCGAGATTACCAACATTTCACTAAAACAAACTATTAATTCCGTCCCGACAATGGCCTATGTATTTCAATAGAAATGTTTTTCAATACAGTGACGCTTCATCAGTGTGTAAAAATTACTTGTACGGTTCAGTTAATAACGACTCAAGTACCATTGGAACCCTAATTTTGATTATAATTTGCTTTAGCGAAAATTATCTCTTGCCATTTCAAACTGTCTTTATATTGAGATTTCACTGTAATTTATATTTATAAGTATGTTACGTTTTTTTATATCAAAGACTACTGATTACGGATTTGATGCATATAATGGGTGAAAATTGGTCTAAAATTCTTATAATGACCCCTTCCCTCTATAATGACCCTAATCCCGAAAATCACAAGTGGTCATTATGAAGAAGTTTTACTCTACTTTTTTTAATATATCCTCACAGAACAACAAAATGAAGTACTTTCACTGTAATTACCTTTGTTATGGTCATCTTCCTAAGGACTTAACATGAGTAAATACAATGTCATGACGAATATAGCATTTTTTAAGGCATATTGCTTTGGTGGTTGGTAAGAAAGCCACAAGTCACGCAAAAATAAAATAAGACTTGTGGTCTTTTTATTGTTTACTGAAGGCGTTAAGAAGGGTAAAGCTACATGTTGGATATGATGAGTATGTATTACCTATTAACATCCACTAAATGCTGCAAGAAAGTCACACGTTTCAATGAGAAGTAGTTCATACCACCCACAAAAGATTTGTAATAATGAATGGCACTTGATTAATGTTGGTTTACCCTTTCACTGCTATGGAAGAGATATATCGTATTTTTTTAATAAGCTACCTATGCTAATGACGAGATAACTCATCTTCAACCTAATGTGCTGCTAGTGTGAAGGACAAGATATATCGTCCAGTATTTCCAGTCCCTCCTTCGCCTGCAGCTATTTGTAAAGAGCTTGCCAAGGCCATCTGCAGGCACACACTTTATTGTTATTGCCTCAAGCTCCACATGCTACAGAAGGAGGCAAAATGAGAAAAGATAGCATGGTGTAACTTGAGATAAGATAGTCCCCTCACCCTGTCAGGAGCACGTGAACAAACACAGCTACCACTTCGTTATAAGATACTAGTCACCCTCAACACTGTTCCAATTTTAAATATGCTGTTAACATTTTTTAAGCTGTCCTGGTGGGTAGGGTGGGGTTTGCTTTCAGTGGTTAGCCGGAGAAGGGGAGGGGGTTCCTTTCCACAGATTGTGATGAGTGGCTAGATCAGTTCAGTGTACTGTGGAACTTCATATGTTTTCGTCAGTGGCTGGCTTGTTCATGACCATATAAGTAATTTGCAAAAATTATGGAGAGAAAACAGTTTCTCACTGACGAAGAAGCGATGGAGCTGATCCTCACAAGGAGTGACAGTGAGGAAGAGGGGTCTTCATCTACTATAAGACATATTCCACACCAGAGAGACAAAAATCTCCCTTCGTCTACCATAATTGCTCACAGTCCTTCAAGAATAAGATTTGTTGAACAGTCATCAGAATCTGAGGATGATAGCAGCAATGACGAAGATAATGAAACCTCTACTAAAAAAAGTAAGTGTAACACATTAGAATTTTCTTCCAACAATTTATCTCCTACTATTCATTAGTTCAATAGTGAAAGTGTGGGATGTAATGTAAATGTGAAAATCATAAATCGTACATTTTCCTTGTCTTCTTTGATGTTTTGTTGATTTTCATAGCTAATGAATGTAACAGATACTATAATTATGTCGTCGAAAATATGTTGCACATTTTGCAGACCCATTCTCGTATTAAGGAATGGAAGGACACAGATTTCAAAGAATGATTTCACTTTTTGGCAGTGTGTTTGCTGGTGGCACGTGTGAAAAAATTAAAACTAAGCAAATGCTGGTCCAAAAATGCTCTGCAGGGGACACCAGTGTTTGGGGAAATCATATCAAGGGACAGATTTTTACTTTTGCTGTGAATGCTCCAATTCTGTGATGACAGAATAAAAATGGTGGTAATAGGTTTTTAAAAATTCAAGGTATTGTAGACAGGGTAAAAAATGCTTTTCGAAATTCATTTGTGCCCTACAGGAAACTGTGTATTGACAAGAGCTTGCTCCTCTTCAAAGGACGTTTGATTTTCAAGCAATATGTACCATTAAAGAGGAGCAGGCTTGGGATAGAAACATTTGTGCTATGCGACTGTAAGACTGGATACGTTCTTGATTTTGTAGTGTATACTGGTTCAAAAAGTGACATTAACAATGTAGGTCTGGGAATGTCTGGAGACATTGTGGCTACTTTTTTGAAACATACTTGAACTAAGGTCACACTGTCTTCCTTGACAACTGGTATTCTAGTCTAGGTTTGTTTCAGTGGCTTTATGCCAGCGCACAACGAACTCTTGTGGTACAGTGCAGAAAAATCACAAAAATATGCCAAAATTGACAAAAAGTTGAGGAGAGGAGACATTTATTTTAAGACACTAAGCAAATTATTAGCAATGAGGTGGTGTGGTAAGCATGAAATATGGATGCTGAGCACGAGTCATAGTGCAAACATGGCAGAAAATGGCAAGATTGACAGGAAGAGTGGACACAAAATATTGAAACCTACATGTGTTCTGGACTGCAATAGGAGCACGGGGTCTGTAGATAGAACTGATATGGTAATCAGCTCCATACAGTCAGTGAGAAAAACTGTCAAATGGTATAAAAAAACTTTTTTTCTGTGTGTTGGATTTGGCAGTTCTAAATGTCCATGCTCTTCACGCAACTGTTACTGGAAGAAAACTACCTCTTGCTACATTCGATCTAATACTAATCAGAGAAATTTCGGAAAAATTTTCAAAACCTAGGAGAAGGTCTGGAGGAGCAAGGAGATGGGATGAAGACACGCGTTTATCATAGAGACATTTTCCTATGGTCGTTGAAGCAAATGGGGTGAAAAAGTTTCCTACCAGAAAATTTGTTTGTTTGAAACACAAAATTCACACAGAAACAAGATATTGGTGTCACTCTTTGTGTGACTCCATGCTTTGAGAATTATCACACTTAAAAGAATTTTTAGGTTTTTTATTGTAAACTGTAGAAAAAGGTATACAGTGTTCCCATAGACCAAAGTGTGCATTCATAAATAAATTCAAATATCAGCAATGCAATAAAATTATTGATTCAGTACCAAATTATATGAACTGATGTTATATTATGTATTATAAATTTGCAGTAACAATGTTAGTGTGTGTCGTCAATGTAGAAAAATAATTAGCATTTTTTGTACGTTTACAGAAATATTTTTTTTGTGTCTGTGAACTTATGTCTAGAAACACTTAGTTACCATGGTATAGCGTACTGATCACCATAATTTATAGTACCAAGTTGTTAGAGTATTATTATAAACTATTTTGTGATCATGTTTGTGTGATAAATAATATGAGTAGTGTTGATGTCAGTACTATTGCTTTGTAACATTGAAAATGCTGGATAGTTTTTGAAATCTCAGAATAATGAAGTCCGTATGATATAGCCATCATAGCAACAGATTCAAAAAATCCATTGAATTTTCAGAATAATAAAATTGTTTCTGTATAGTAAATTAATTTTTGTTGGTTGAATATATGTAGTAAAAACTGTAGTGTCACCTAAAAATAAATCTTTATGAAAAAGAGAATATTAAACATTTGAAAGTGATATATAACAGCTTCAACAACATTGGCAAGGAAAAAGTATTCAGCACAGGGGGAGAACAAGTATTATAAACAATAGTAGCACTATGTATTGAAATACTGGTAGGCAGCACGGAAAGGGTTAATATTGTGGTGATGATTCTATATTATATTATTCCACTGTAAGTTCCAGATTGATACTTAAAGAACTAATTCTATATTTTAGTCCAAAGTATACTTTTACAACTATAAGTATGGGATATTATGTGACATTCACAATTACGAGTGTTTTGTAGTGCACCATTTGTTTGTGTTTGCAGTTTATTGTAAAAATGTTCAGTAATTATAAGTGGTGTCGTCTTGAGCACTTCAGTAGATACTAGTAATTCAGAAGCATCAACATACACTGCAAAATGTTTTTTTTTTCTTGTTTTGATTATAGTCTGTGCAGAGCTGTTTTACGAGGCAGTCCCATGCAGTAGTGTCAATATTTTTAGAGGTTTCATTAGTACTTTCAAAGACTTCTCTACAGATGTGTTAAAATATGTCTGTTCAACAGGTAATACAAATTTGGTTGATGAACATTTTCTGTGCGCGGGCCAGTGTAGGAGACAGTACATGTGGTATGTGCTAAAAAGAACAGACAGGAAGTGACTCCTATGCTTCATTCTATGTCACAGTGCAGAAAAAAATTTCTGTGCAATATATAGCCCAATGTTTGGGCCAACAGAGACCTTGATTAACATTTTTAAAGGAGTTCTACTCAAACCTTGCAACACACCCGGAAAACAGTGATGATACCACCAGTAGCAAACTAGTTGCAAGCACTTTCTCCAACAAATTCTCTCGCCTCCTTTCTTGTACCTCCAACCAAACAAAGGCTCCAAATGAAGATCGGCAGCTTCAACTGCGCCTAAAAATTAAATTGTGTAGGATGATGTCAACACATGACTTAAATAAAATAAATATTAAAATGTTATGTCTATATTGTTTTTAATTTAGGCTTGTTACTTAATTTTTTAAAATTGATGTTAACCTGTTTACATTGTACTAACGGTAATTAGGTATTATTCAGTAATTATATTTATCATATATATTTCAGTAGATTTCACTTCTCATTACAGTTAATCTTTCCTTTACACACTAGTTACAAGTAGATCCGATTCAGGTTGCAGTAACATGTTCTTCTTCTAGCCAGATGTATGCTGCCATGCTTGCATTCCTTAGTCTAAGATTTTGTATATTTCTTTTGTCTGTTCTTTGCTGCAGTGCGCGTCTGCACTATCAAGGTATGTGTACACCATGTTTAATGCGTAATTTCATCTCTTCTACGCTATTCTGGTTGCCCACTTTATCTTGCAGGGCTTTTTTGAATTACTGCGCTGTGCAATTGTTTGTGCTCTGTTACATCTCCTCCTCTGCCATTTCTAAGCACTCGTGTATTAGGGTGGACTTGACGTTATGTGTTGTGGTGTTTGTGCCTTTCCGGCACATGTAGGGTAGAGATGGGCGCTATCAACTGAAATTGAGTATTGACTAACTAAACGATAGCCAGTACATATTATGGACTGAAAAGTCAATAGTTTTCAGTCGACTACTTTTTTTGCCTTAAAATGAACAGTGGGCTAAAATGTTGGCCATGAGCAGCTGTGATTCAATGTGCACTACCTCGGAACATGTTAATACTGTAGGATAACTGAAATACAGAATACTAAAGTACACTATATGACAGCAGTTAACATTTGTAAAAGATTTCCCTTTCCATTCAATTGAGCAGTTTCAGTAATTATAATTTAACAAATTAATATGGATATAAAATATGTAGCCGTGCATTAAAACACAAAAGATTATTGCACTAAGAAACTGTACAAAAAATTTATTCTTAAAAAAATTAAGTTAATTAAAAAAAATAGTATATGAACATTATCTGACCAAGTAATTATACAACAAAATTGCTTGATTTTTATTGCTGGGATACACGTTAATTGCAGTATTCTAAATAAAATAAGCTTAAGAGAGTAATGAATCTCCAATTATAATTTAACATGTATACTAAAACACATAAAAATTGAAAATTTCCTCATTGCAATATAAAAAATTTCTGCTTCTTCTTCTTCTTCTTCTTATTATTATTATTTATACATGTTAAAAAATATCACAGTGTTAAGCAGCTTAGATTTAATGTTGCTTCTGTGTTCTGACTTTATTAATCCAACTTTAGATAACACCCTTTCACATCACGGATAGCGCTTCCCAAAATTAAGCTGCCAACCTTTTGTGGGGAAATAAAGGACTGGACTAGCTTTTCAAACCTCTTTCGATGTTGAACGTTTAGCGTACCTTAAGTCATCTGTTTCTGATAAACCTCTTGTGCTTATAAAGTCATTGCCTAATTGCCTCTAAAGGAGGGAAACTTTACAGACCAGGCGTTATAAAAATGTACGTGTAATTACATCACAGTACTTGGACTCATTATTGCAAGCTCCCAATGTAGTTAATGACTCGCCTGTTCTTTTGCTTCAGCTTCTGACAGCTGTTACAGAGAGTATGGCTGCTTTGAGAGCAATAGCTCTGCCAGTCCAACACTGGGACCTGATCCTGATACACTTGCTAGAGAAGAAACTAGATTTTGTGCTGTGGTAGAAGTGGGAGCTCTGTGCAAGTGAGATGGCATCTTCTAACTTAAAAGATTTCCTCTCTTTCCTTGAGAGGTAGTGCCAGTCCTGGGAAGCTGCAACAAGCGTGAAACCTAGGACAGTTAAATCTGCTACAGTGAGGCAAGGAATGGGAGCTAACTGATCTAGTTCTGTTTCTTTAGTGAACATGTTGAACAGCAAAGGATGCAAACTTTGCAGTGCACCTCATTCACTTCGTACCTGTCCAGTGTTCACAAGCAAATCAACTCAGGAATGGCACATGTGGATTACACATCATCTTTGCTTGAACTGCTTGCATTTGGGTCACCAGTCAAAGGAGTGTCGTTCCCCATTTCCTTGCAGATAGTGTAATGTCAAGCACCTCACGCTGCTGCATTTTGCTAACACTGCAGAAGAAGTTAGTGGATCCTCAGCTAATTCTCTTTCGCCTAACCCAGATTCTGTTTCTTTCAGATTCTGAAGTTTCAGATACCAACAACGCTGACCAATATGATGCATCTGTGACATCTCTCTCCAGTGTTTCTCAGTCAACTAGTGTGCTGTTGTCTACTTCCATGGTGAAGGTGAAGGATTGTGTGGACCAATACCAGGTTGTGAGAGTGCTTCTTGACTCTGCCAGTCAAGCAAGCTTTATCACCGAAACATGTATGAAGAGGTTATGTCTGTCCAAACGAAAGGCAGCCTTGCCAGTACACGGCCTGACGCAAACAGTTTTCAGTGTGGCTAGAGGAGTCACCATGTGTTATGTGAAACCAGCAGTAGATGGGTCGCATCATGTTCAAACAAAGGCTTCGTCCTTACCAACATTACTGCAGACCTCCCAGGCTCTGCCCTCCTTTCACATGAGTGGATCCATCTGGCCAGCTTAAAACTAACTGATCCTACTTTTGCAACATCTGGGCCTATCGACATGCTTATTGGAGCTGATATGTTACCTCTTGTTTTGTACGGGCAGCGTGTTGGAGAGTCGGACTTCCCCATGGCTTGGAACACCATTTTTGGATGGGTGCTCATTAGACCAGTTAGGCAATTTCAGGGCCCCGTTCTTTCGCACTGTCTCTCTCTGCACTCTCAAGAGACACCTTTAGATGAAGTTTTCACTCTTTTTTTGGAAGTTGGAGGAGGTTCCTCAGAAACCAACAGGCACTCCACAGGATGTTCACTGTAAAGAGTTATACACTGACACAAACTCCAGAGATATTAATGGCAGGTATGTGGTTAGTCTACCATTTGTTGAACTTACCCCAGACCTAGGTGACTCATACACGCAAGCCTTCCAGCACCTGCCTTTGAGCGTCCTTTTGAACAACAACCCGAGTTGAAGAAACCGTTCTGTGACTTCTTGGAAGAGTATGTGAGATCTAGACACATGGAACCTGTCCCTCCTTCAGAATTTAGCTCTAGCTCATTTTACATTCCACACCATGCTGTGTTAACACATTCGGGTCCACACTCGAGCATAGCTCGAGCATAGTATTTTGATGCAATGAACGGCGCTCGAGCCCAGCTCGAGCGTATGTTACTGTGGCTTGATATGCGCTTGCTCGAGCAGAATTCGATTATGGATTTCCAGGCGCACGTCCTGCTCGAGCTAGTTTTTCCGTCTGCCGCTAGATGGCAGAAGCAGTAGC
>PNEQ01104377.1:0-11187 GCA_003012365.1 Medauroidea extradentata
TCTGAAGTGATAGTGACGAGTATTGGATTGCGACGACTGTTCAAGGGCGTCCAGCGAGTGGGACCGCAGCAAGTAGGAGGAAGAAGGTGATTCTAGGCCAGAAAGATTCTGCGGTATTATTTCTTTGGGTCCACCATTGCGAGTGACTAGTAACCTTTCCATATACAGAGAACTTATGTAGATGTATTTTTTTCTTTTGGTAAATAGTAGTTACTTGTTCTGTTTGACATTTATTGTGGTAAATCATTGTAGACATAGGTTATTTTTGTATGTACATTTGTAAATAAACTAGGTAAGCTTTATTTTCTTTATTTTATCAAGACCTCCATCCCCAAACGTACCTAGCCCGCAAGCTTGTAACAATACGTCACTAAAACCAACTGGCATACCAAACTGAAAAAAAATTCACAGTTTATAGCAATGTTGTAGGCTATGATTTGACATATATAAAAACAAAAGATAAAATATTTTTGTACTTAATAAAAAATGCTAAATTTTAAAATGAAATTTTCAAAATTTCAAATTCAAAAATATATATTTTTTGTTTTTATATATGTCGAATCATAACCTACCACATTGTTATAAACTGTGCATTCTTTCAGTTTGGTATATCAGTTGGTTTTAGTGGCGTACATAAAATCGTAAAGTGCAAATTTTGATATTTACGACTCATTATGCAAAAACCATGAGAGGTACACAATTTTCCTAAGAGGAGGATTTAATCACAATTTATGTCTAAAATAAGAAAAAAATTATCTGGTACAAATATAAAAATAAAAAAGTACGTTGAAAAATTAGGAGAACCGCGCTCTTAACCTCAAGGTTTGGCACCAGTAATGTTTCTGCGAAAACTAGACCCGTCAAAACTCACTAATGGAACTAAGCTGCAAGTTAAGGTTTCGCAAAGTTATCAATGGTAGTGCTCAGGGGAAAATCACGTACACTACTTATATCATTTAATTATCCTCTTTCATTTAAGAGGCTGCAATTTTCCTTACAAAGTACATTTTGCTGTGACTGTAAATAAGGCCCGGGGGAAGTCGATGTAAGTGGCAAGGACAGGCTGCTGTTCGCATGGGCAGCTATAGCTACTTCGCCTTGCAGAGTTCTCTCTACTAGCAACTTGACTGTTCTAATAATGACGGCCGAAATACAAATCTGGTGTACAAAGGAGTCCTTCAGTAAAAGTAAATATTAACTTTTACAAGTAATACACGCGGAAAAAACCGCAGGCGGACTGCTAATTAGAAAAAAAAAAAATATTTCCAAGTTATCGACAGGGGAGTGTAGTGAGTCAAATAAATACCCAACATTTTCCCTCCGTATTTCTTTATTTCCAGAATAACAATAGAAAGAGCCTTTCACTTGACAGCAGTTAAAAGTTTTCTTCTTTGATTGCAACCAGCGGGACACCAAAGTGTTTAATTTTGCATTAGGCCTATGATTCACTTTCAGCTTTAGTATACACTGCATTATGTATGCGTAGTATAAAATTAGTTCTGTTATGAACAGGATAATTTTTTCTGTGCTCAGTTTACTTAAAAGAAAAGAAACTTTACCTACATTACGTACGCATCATGCCTGGAACGGTTTTGCTCTTCGGAGGGTCATCATGTCATAAGTAAAGGAGCAAGAAGAGCGACCTTGAAGCTCGCTTAAAATACCTCTTCGCCACTTGTAGCCAAGCACTGAACTACCAAGCAAGCTTTCCACCGAACCGTCTTTGCTACGGGACTTAAGTGATGACAACGATAACTTAATTTAATTGATTAAAAGTTTGTAGCAAAGTTCAGTGCAGTGCTATATTCGAGTTTTGCATTTTTATATTTGTTTATATTTTGAGGCATGGCGGTCAGAAAAATACATTTTTAGCTTTTCCTGAGGGCCTCGGTACACTGTCACTATGTACCTATGTGTTGTCACGTGACATTTTGCACACGACGGAAGTATTTTCTTTCATTACATAGGCAAAAATGTGCGCTAGAAAAATCGTTTCGTAAAAAAATGTCTTAATTCACTACAACGCATAAGAAACACGTGGCAGGCGGCCTAAGTGTCTTTTTCCCCATATAGTAGACGTGTGTTGCCATTGCCACCAAAGTCAGAAGGATCTATTTTGATCTTGGCAGTAGAACAGGTGTAGAGACAAGTACTGTCACTAAAATTAATGAAACATACGAAATACGTTCTTGTCACAGATTACAACTGCTTGTCAGTTACACAAATTTGAGGGGGTGGGGGCAGGGTACAACCGATATATTGTACCACACCCCCAAAATTGAGAGTGGTAGCCTACAATGTACTCATGTACCCCCCGTTCCCGCGCCACTGACTGTATGCAATTTCTCAAAATAATTCCATTGCTTTAATTATTACAGCTGGCCAATGATGTATTCATTGACAGAATAGAGTGAGTTTTTATACGGAACTTTATAAACTTTTGCTTGAATTAATTATATTTTTTATTCCCTTTATTGTGTTGGTGATATTTTAAAGGAGGAATATAACCATGGTATAAAGGAAAGACCGCACTGGTATCGACGAGATAATTTATATTTGTTATACAATTTTATACGAAACCGATGTCGTGATTTTGTTGGCGCTTTAGTTTTCATACAAAATGGTTACGAGACCATTTTATAAACAAAACTGACGACAATATGTTCATAGTTTTAATTTTATCCCCGACTTTACAGTACGTATGCGAAACACAAAATATAAATTTTCAAATCGCCGTCATGTAAGTTTTGCGCATTATAAATGGAAATAATATACATTTTAGCTACATTCACAAATCGAGGCATTAAGAAAAATTATTTTACCCGCAAATAGCGTGGTACACTTTACCAAATACCTTAGAGACAATACCGGACAGCTTGTGAAAAATAACCTAGCTGTATGAGGTGAAACTAACACATATTTTGATATTATTGTTGTATAACTATTGTGTTTTGTTATTGTAACATACTTTATTTAATGTTTACGTATTGATCGCACTGCTACTTTTTTATTTTCTCCATGCAACGAATATATGTTCTCAATAGAAAAATTTTTCCCAGAATTTTTATGTTGGCAGCGTACATCTGAAATAAATTAAACGTAGGGTGCTGTTCTCTGGTGCTTTGACATGACAACACAATCAGAATTTTCGCCAAAACGCTCAAGCTGTCCGGTATTGGTATATAGTGTATTTGACTTTACCTAAACTGAGATAGGATACATAATTTTCCTGACTATGCAATGCAAACCACGGTCGTTGAAGAACAGGTCTGGACACTCGCCTATCTGACAATGTATTTTGCTTGACCCCCTTGTTGTTTGGCTGTAGTTCGTCAAGTTACCGAGAATGCCGTACTTTTTGGCGCTGTTTCCGGGCGGTCGGACTAAATCTCCGTCCACTTTTTTCCATTGTTAAATTTATAAAGTTAATAAAGATTGCTGGAGCCTTTTCTTAAATTTGTGAACGAAGAAAGTATTTGATAAATTGATAAAAAAAATACATTTTGATAAATTGTTTATCTTAGAGGAAAGGAAGTGGGAGGAGTTTAGTCCGACCGCCCTAACATCAGCGCCAATAAAACACAATATTCTCGGTAACTTGGTGAACTATAGCAAAAACAACAAGGGGGTCAAATATCCAGGCGAGTGTCCACTGTTCTGCCAAACTGCCTTGAAAATGTTTCAGAGCAAATTATTTCCTAAGTCATTACTCGTTAAATATGTGTTGTATGGCAACTAAAACAATAAATGTATCGAATTTGTGCATTACTGTTCCCTCCTAACCTCACTTGTAACTCAATCCCTTACTACTCACAAACTGCAGAAACGAAGAATTTCATGACAGCACGCTAGCTGTGTTTTTAAGTTTAAAATAATACTCTGCGACAAATATGATACAGTTCATCTGCATTAGTACAGGATTAATTTGCATCATACAAATTAATATAGTTTTAGTATTAAACTTAGGCCTATTGGTAAATATATAAGAATGCATATAGGTAAGTAAGCAAATTATTATGTTAACAAAATTCTATATAATAACCTTAATCACTTCATATTGAATTCGAAGTGACTAACGCTATATACACGTAGTTCACGTGCTTTTAAGCTTTAGCCACCCAATGGCTTAGGGCCGGTTTCACCAAACCAGTTTAAGCGATTTAATCTAGATTAATCGGCACTTAATCTAGATTATACATGTTTTGGGTTTCCCCAAGCAGTTAAACTCGATTTTCTCGTCTTAAGCGAGATTAAATTTTAACTGCTCGATTTTGGCCGGGTAACGTCACTAATCTCGCTTAAGTTCATAATAAAATGGCGCGGACACTGTATAATTTGATATTTGAAGACAATACAAACAATGAAGACTTTATTCCTGAGTATCTGCCTCGTAGGATTCGAGAAATAAATCATTACTTCGATGAGTATAATGATACAGACTTCCAAATACATTTCCGCTTGTCAAAATAATAGGTCTTTTCACTTTAATTGATACATACGCCGGCAGTACAGAAGTCACAGTGGTCTAGAGGTGCCGACCCCACGTGGCTCAGTTGGTTGAGCGGCCGGCTTTGAAGCGGGGGGTTCTGGGTTCGATTCCCAGGTCTGGCTGGGTGAAAATTTGTGCTTGTCCATTCGGATCTCAAAAATTGTTACTATACAAATTGTCTCACGAAAAGTACTGAGGTCACTCGAATTAAGTCACATTAAGGGGGAAATGTTTGGTGCAGTGATGATGCGGAAGCTTCCGCATCGCCACTGCACCAAACATTCTTAGTTAAAAAAAAAAAAAGTAAGATGTTTAGGTTCTAAGAGTGGGAAGAGTGGTTCGACGCATACCAGGTCCAAATTTTTTTTTTTATTTTCAAAATAATTTAATGTAAACGTCCTTTATTCACAAGTTATTTGATAAGTAAGTTTAGTGTTAGTTATGAAGTGCAGTGAGCATTTAATTTTTTTTTCCTTGTTGCAAGTACAACTACAAGGCTATTCCTTGTAATTTAACAAACATATACTTTGTATTTTATTACGACAACCACTGTAGTTTTACAATGAATTTCTTTGGCAACTGGGTTTCCAAAGATTTTCTTTGTAAAAGTACAAAAAAATATTTACAGTATTTGAGGTTATGTTTCACGTCTGGTATTTTCAGGTTAACAACAAATATACAGACCAGAAAATAACTAAACAATTGTGTGTAGATAAACATTTGCCTTTACAGCAATAATATTATGTAAATTATATTTGCTGGATCTCATTTTCCCCTGGTATTTCTTTCTGGCTTTGCTCCAAATTTACCCAGTGGTACCTAACCCCTTAACTGTATCCCCACCCCCCTAGATAGTATGATGCAAACACTCCCTCCTTACCCTCAAGAACGCTGTAACAAAGTTTCCAAATGAAATAATTCACAAACTCACGTTCGGCAATTTCCGACTAGTGTTCGGGTATTTCCGACACAATTAAGGCAACTCAGGTCACACTACCCATCGTGCAGCCAAGTTAAACTAATCTCTAGTAACATGAACTCGCTGTGTTGTTGGTGGAACACACCTGTAACTTAAACTCATGTTTAACTCTTCATCGAGTTTTGCTAATCTCGCTTTGTGGCAAAGTTAAACTTCGTTGATGAAACTGGCCCTTAGTGAGTGGGGTCTGCTTCACTGCATGTGATGCAGTTCTTATTTGTTCAGTGTCGAGCAACTGTAATAAATCACAGTAAACTTATTTACGTGTTATGCATTATTTCGACCATGACCCCAAACCAGCACCTCAACAGCTTCTACCTTTCACATTGGAGACGTGCAGAGGATCCAGAGAGACATCGCCACATGGGCGGTAGATCTGCGGCCCTCATCAACCACGAGCAGCCACAAAACTCACGTGTGCTCTAGGGCGCACCTCATTTCCCTGCCCTCGTACAAACACACGTCTACTCTTTGTACAAAATACATTGATTAGCAAATTAGATTTCTTGGTACCTAAATTGATGATCAATTATCATGAAAAGAACACAAATTACATTGTTAAAAAGGTTGTAACCGACATATAGCCTTTAAATGTAAATAAATAATGTATATATTGTAAATACTGTAATTTACATTAGGATAGTCATAGAAAGCCAGTTGGAATTGCAATACGAACAGATTTGTATGCTTTATGTGACTCAATTACAAAAGTTTGTTTAAAGTATTAAATGTGTAATTTAGTTTTGAGTACTGGCGAGAGGCGCAGTATGACCCGAGGATTGTGGCATTGTGTCACGGCAGATTGACGCTTAACACAGCAGGGGAGGGAAAGTTAGGAAAACCGGGGGTGAAAGCGAACGAATAGCCTTGAGCCAACGAGGGACACGTAGCTTGGATGCTGAAAATTGGGGCACCGAGAGGCGTGGTTACGCCCACCCCTCTGCTGTGCAATTTAATATTAACTTTATAATTATTCATCAGAAATTGATCAAATTGTGTAAATAAGTTCAAAGGTATATTAATGTTAACGTGT
This sequence comes from Medauroidea extradentata, assembly GCA_003012365.1. Taxonomy (NCBI): domain Eukaryota; kingdom Metazoa; phylum Arthropoda; class Insecta; order Phasmatodea; family Phasmatidae; genus Medauroidea; species Medauroidea extradentata. Next base: position 6,502 of record PNEQ01104377.1, read on the forward strand.
GTGAATTTAAAAAGATACAATAAATTGAGTCAGGGTTTGTTATCGTCTTCACCCATGAGGGACACGATTGGCTGAAAGTTAATATGGAGGCAGTCCTAGGAGAGTTCGCCACATAGGCACGATGGCGAAAGTTAAGGGGGACTCTGGTGGCGACCTCCGCGAAGGGTGGACGCGTCGTGTGGAGCCACAGCGGACGATTATGGTAAGCCGCGTATAAAAGGGGAACTTCGGAGGCAACCTCCGCGAAGGGAGGACACGTCGCGTTAAGCCACCACAGATGTTTGTGGGAAGCCACAGAGAAAACAGACTTCTGCTTCAACTTTCACGAAAGTGGATGCGTCTCGCTGGTCAATTCGCGGGAAGTCGCGATTAAAAGATTTAGCACGATAAGGAATACAGCATATCGTCTCTAGTGGGACTCACGGAACAAGTTCGGAGTTTCCGAAGTATCTAGCGACATAACTACCGGTGTTTTAATCAATAATAATAATAGATATCCACAGAACATTGAAAGAGAGAGGATGTAACAAATTGGCTCCACAACTAAGGGGCTAAAGTTCGTGCACGAAGTACGCAACTTGCGATTCGCGATACGTACTCAGAACCATGACTCTGAGACGGAGAGCGACGAGGTGAGCTGAGCCGCGGGACGAACGACTGTAGGGTGCCGACGCACAGGAGCATGCCCAGTACAGCAACTTTTACGGCGGCGAGGGTTCAGAGAACAGGCGTCTTCGGAGAACACCAGGACGATGACGGAGTTGGAGACCCCTGAAGACAGCTCGACAACACCACACCACGACATCAGTGGCGATGCCTGACGACAACGTTGAAGTCAGCACGCTATATTTGGGTGAGTGACGGACATCGTCTGTCAGCAGATAGTCACGATGGCAGAGCGACGAGAGGACGGCAGAGCGACGAGAGGGCAGCGACGCTGATATGTGTGTGTAATGTCTGTGTAGGCAACACACATATAGGTAGGTTGTTTTCAGGTCGTAGATGGAGACACGACATCGGCTGGCCATTCGTCGAAAAACAGAAATGTTTTTCCTTAGGAACAAGGGTTAGCTGAGGCAGGTAATGTCGAGGATTCAGTTGAGACCGCGGAGTTGAATTTTGTAAATGAGCCGAGAATCGACGGGGTTACTTAATCAAATGGGAGCGTGACGAGAGTAGAAATTGCATCAGACAGAGCAGTAGATTTGTTTTCTAGCGGACCAAGTTCGAGATAGGGTACGGACAGCCTCGAAGCCGTGATGTCAGACACAGAGAATACATCAGCGGTTAATGCGAAGATAGTACAGAAAGAAAGCAAAGGGGTACTAGATTTTCAGACTGTGTACAACCAGTTGCTGAACGCAACAGGGGGGCAAATTATGGCAATGAAAGAAATGGAAGGGAAGCTAATTGCCACACAAGGCGAATCGGGAGAGCGTCTAACTGGTATGGAAGAGCACTTGACAGGTAAACTAGATTCTATAGTAGCCAACACAGAAAGTGCAGATAGTTTTCTAGGCAATGAAGTCGCCATAGCTGAGCTCGGGTTTGTCCTAGATAGAGAGCAATGTGCGGTGAATGACGTACTGCCAAGAGAACAGATGTTTCGCCGAAGAAAACTGTGACAGAAACCTGCGCTAGGGATGACAAGGAACCGTTAGCTGGAGACCAGTTGGCGAAAGCAGGGGACGACCTTAGGGTAGATTCTTTTCTCTTCATGGCGGCTTTGAGTTTTTCTAGGGACAATATTATTGGGGGCGCTATTGTGTTGAGTGCAGGCCTCCCGAGTACTGCAGCAGAAGGCCGAGAAACGAGGGTAAGTAGGAAGCGCCATGGAGGCAAGGTCAAGGAACCTAGCTGGGTTAAGAAAATGCATGATGACGGAGAAGAGATATCGTCATGGCAAAGGAACCAGGCTCAGGAAATTAATGCCTTGATTTCGCGCGAGAAAATGCCGTACATCGCTTATCATTTGTATCAGCCCATTAGCGATAAGAATATAGTGTTGCAGGACATTAGCAGTCTGCGTGCTTGGATGATCGCCGACGTAAGTAAAGTGAGAGAAATAACGAGGGTGATAAGCAGAAAACAGACATATGAGACGCACACCACGCTGTCGCTTGTAGGTAGTGAGCAAAGGGTGTTGCAGCCGTGCTGGAATTTGCGCCTAGTTCAAGCCCCCCTGCGACACACTTGCGAGATAGAGGGACTAGGAAGGAGAGTCTTGAGGAGTATACGTCACACTGTAGGAAGACGTAAGCGGAATCTGATAACAGGCAGGCAGGCATGTAGATCTCCTGAACACGAACAGGTGCATATCAGTAAGACCCATCTCATGGTAAAGCTGAAGAAGCGGGCCGTTAGAATGACAGACAGGGATAAAGGACCTCATATCGTAATCAGGCAAGTGGGAAAGAGTGCCTACGAGATAGGCGAGCCAGGCAGCTTGCATAGGCGCGGAGTTTACAACACTGGCAGGTTGAGGAAATATCAGGATAATGCTACGAGGAGACGGATTGGATGTCATGGTGAAAAGAAGGGATTGGCAGTTGCAGGACAAAGTCAGAGTTTTTTGTAAATAATTTACTGTAAATGTAAGGGGTATATTATAATAATCGGTGCAGGATTTGATATTTGTGAAGGATAGTTTTTTGTGGGGTGTAAATAACCTTGGTACTGGTTAGAGAGTCGCAGGAGAAAGTTTACCCTGTACCGACAGACTAAGGCCTGGCAGCTTTTGTGTAGAGTTTTCTCCACGGGGGTACACGGCACTGGACAGGCTGTTGTTGGATGTCACAATAGAGGACCAAGTCCGGATACTATGGTGAATTCGGACCCAAGGGGGGCTGCTACAGACTGCAGGATAGGGTCGATTCTTTGTGCTTTTTTCTTTAAGGAATTTTGTTAAAAGCCAAGATGAGCCCTTGTCCCAGATTGACAGTAAATGGCAAATCGATGACGTGCCTCACAAAACAGTGTAAATATGTGTGTTGCTAGGTAGGGATAAGAAATAATGTGAAGTGAGAGCGCGAGGGTTTTACAGGCGGCAGAAGTGTCAATACAGCCTCCTCTCCTGATGTCAAAGTCAATATCGACACTGTGGGTATATGTAACCGGCATATAGCCTTTAAATGTAAATAAATTATATATATATATATATATATATATATATATATATATATATATATATATATATATATATATATAGTAAATTCTGTAATTTACATTAGGACAGTCGTAGAAAGCCAGTTGAAATTGTGTTATGATTGGAATTGTATGTTTTATAAGCCTCAATTGCAAAAGTTTGTTTCAGGTATTTAATGTGTAATTTAGTTTTGAGTACTGGCGAGAGGCGCAGTATGACCCGAGGATTGTGGCATTGCGTCACGGCAGATTGACGATTAACACAGCAGGGGAGGGAAAGTTAGAAAATTCGGGGGTGAAAGCGAACGAATAGCCTTGAGCCGACGAGGGACATGCAGCTTGGATACTGAAAATTGGGGCACCGAGAAGCGTGGTTACGCCGACCCCTCTGCTGTGCAATTTAATATTAACTTTATAGTTATTCATCAGAAATTGATCAAATTTTGCAAATAAGTTTAAAGGTATATTAATGTTAACGTGTGTGAACTGATACAAATGGAAATTTTTGTAAGGTTTTTATTTCTTTTTTCCCGTTTGTCTCAGTTATTTTTAGTAAAATTTTGCCATAAGTTGGTATTAGTAATGTTTGACGGGGACGAGGGTGGAGGAGATGGTGATGAGAAAATACTAGCGTGCTTTAAGATCGTTCCCGACTAGGCGCCAGTCGGTTAGCAGAGAACCGGCACTCAGATGTTACGAGTGGAGTTACCTCAGGGTCGTGTGGCCGACGGCCGGCTTCAAAATCTCCTCGTCCTCCGCCGTTCTACTTACTCAGGGGAGTGTTATGGCCCTCCCCACGCTCATATCCATACACACACAATGCACTCGACAGGGATTTCGGGCACCTGTACACCCCTATAAACACTTACGTCACCGGGTTGTAGGGTCCCGTGCCCTGAAACACCGTGAAGCGGCGAAGTCAATAATAACACAGATATATATAGGCAAGGCGTTATTATTTACTCACATCGGTCTCCCAGTACAAACACAATCCTGGCGACGTATGAAACGGATCCGGACCTGGCCCGTCCGGTAGGCGACGCGGTAAAATTCCCACGTGTTGGGAAGTGGAAAGTTACGGTATGAAAAGCCCCTGGGCGCGGAACGAGTCGCCAGGGGAGAGGGGTTAACCCGGGCAGATAAATTACGTTAAATTACTGTTCTAGACAAGGAAAGAAAACGACTATTGCAGTGAATGATAAGACAAAAGAGATGCTGGTGCCCGGGTGACCGTAGCCGAACCGCCTCTACACGCCGCCAGTAGTCAACTGCCGAAGCCTTGGCGGGCTCAGGGCAACCTTGCTGCTGAACGCACCAAAACTTCGTTCACACATAAAACACTTACAACATATAAACAAAGCACTTGGAAAATTTGTATAAAATTTAGGCTTGATGATTAATGTCCAAAAGGTTGTTTGGAATGTTCATTTTTATGTTTTGAAAATTTTATGTCAGACAATATTTTACGTTACGTGCATTTAAATTACATTAATAACAGAGAATTATTTTAATATTGTTAAATGAAAAATCTAGAGAGCAATG
>PNEQ01104378.1:0-11187 GCA_003012365.1 Medauroidea extradentata
CTTAGTTTGTATTCAGAGTACCTGCCATTGTAGTATAGTAAATGCCCGTTCAACCATTACTGTCTCTTAGTCTTTTAACCCTAAATAACATCTAAATAAACCCACAGTGTAGCTACCATCTGAGTGAAACCCCCCAAACTAATAATAACTTATGAACTCCAATGTAAAATCGACGTACAAAATAAACCATTTTGTAACACATTGCTCGTCACTTCACATCTATTCTCGTCGTTTAGCACCAGTGTGCATGCACATTAACTCTAGGTGCCATAGTGATCATTATTACCAACATTTTTTTTAAAAGAAACACAATGAAATATGCTTTACAATTGTATAAACATATTTCCATGAATTTATGGAACGTTAGGGTCAAACATCCTTAAACTGGCAATATGGAAAAACTTCCATAAACGATACCCTTTTCTTAAAATTACAGTGCTTTTCTGTTAATATTTCCGTGAATTTACGGAAATTTTAAACACTGTACCAGTTCGAGTACGTACTTTGTATTTGCAAGAACGTTTCTCGCCCTGAGACAATACTCGCTAATTAGGTTTAGTCTGTAAATGCACTTTATTGTGCATACACCAGTGACTTCGTTAGTTATGTAGTACTTTTGCAGGAAAGATATATAAACTTTATCTATAGATGCAGTTTTATTTTAGTAGCCCGCAAATTCTACCTAAGCTCTATAAAAAGGGATGGGGGGAATGGGTGAGTGAATGAGTGAAGAGGTTAACATGGAGCCATGTCTCTAGCGTTGGTGAGGTGTGACATGACGTGAGTATAGAGCAGCGCCGGAGACTGAAAGAGTAGGGGAAACGGGAGATCCCCGAGAAAACCCGACCACCAACGGCATCGTCCGGCACGATTCCCACATGCGAAAATCCAGGGACCGACCCCACCGGGAATCGAACCCGGCCACCGCGGCCCCGGGGAGGGGGGGGGAGGTAATGAAAATAGCTTTAAAACAGCAGATGTAGGTAAATAGTGCCTACCACGCACTTCATATAAGATTTAATGTACTACATGCACATACTTATTTTATGAAAGTATTCCATATACGCCTGTTGAGCCAGAACTGTAAAAAATGTTCTCTGTCGATTTACGGAATTTCCAGTAAAAATTTCTCCGGATACCTCTGTGAATTCACGGAAACTTAGTTCTTAATCCAACAGAAGTTTCCATAAAACAGTTTTATCAAACGGAACTGCGCCATATTTACACGTCTATAATTGCATTTCTACATATTTGCAGATTTACCGGTTATGTTATTGAAATGTATCCGTAATATTTACATCTGTGTAACCCATAAATTTACGATATTTTTCGTGCAAGTGTCCGCAGTCGACTTATGGACATATTACGTATGATTCCGTACTGTATATTTACTATAGACATTTCCGTATTTTACTTTTATGGACACTATTTCCGTTTATCAACAGTACGTTTCCGTTAAAATTTATAACAGTGTACATGAGAGTATTTCAAGTGGTACCAAATGCGAGTGGAATATTTAGTATGTTACTAAGGAATACTAAACAACAGTTGCTAAAATCTCTCACAAACGTTAGGTCGCACTGTTAAAAATAATTTTCGTTGTTTTACAGAGAAACGCTGGCAAAAAATTCTCCAGAAGTGTCCGTTAATTTACGGAAGGCAACTAGCTCCACTTATGGAAACTCGCATGTTTATGTGACTTCTTTAGGATGCAGGCACAATAATGAGTTCGGTTATTTATTTAGTTTCTTCTCGCAGTTTTAGGTATGTTTAATTAATGAAACATAATCATGTATAACTGTGTTGCAAAATAATGTTTCCGTTAATTAAACAGACGTTTCCGTAAAATGGCCTGTAAATTCTTGGACATTTTAAACCGCGAATGTACGAAAACACCTCAGACAAGGACAGAATGCCACAGTTAAGACTCAGCTCATTTGAAACAGTTTCGAAAGCCCTCTAACATGTCTGAAACCAGACTGCCATACATGGAAATGTACTAACCGTATGCATATGAAACTCAGATAGAAACGTACACTGCTTGAAATAAATAATAATCTTTCATTAATTTGTTATGCAGAATCATTGCAAAATAATTATAAGTTAACTTTTAAGATTTCTCTTACAGTGATTTTGCATGACAAATTAATGAAAGATTCCATTACTGTTTACGTCAAGCAGTTTATCAAGAACATATCGTATGCTTTTTTGAAGGCAAATTTTTGATAAAACATTTAGAATAAACATTATGACTCAAAATCCGAAAATTCAATAAATTGTCTAACACTTTCCCTTAAGGGTATGCAAGTGCGTTTAATATCAAAGTGTTATAGTAGACGGTACTTCTGAGTATAGTTTCCTCTTTCGAAGCAATGTTAGCTCGCATAGTTGTCTCGTAACGATGCGTCAAAGTGCAAACTTGAATGTCAGGCTGCCATGCAGATATTGGAAGTAGTTGACTTAACCGACATTTAACTGACAGTAAAATAACATGCCTTGAGCTACGTAACCTAATGAATTAGCTGAGTCTGTAGCAAGCAAACTTGTACTAGATATGAGACCACACTAGCAAATTACGTGCTCGTGTTTGAACACTGAACATGTCTTCTTCTAAACATGTACACGTTACCACAGAACAAACGTTATACAGGATGTGCGAGAATAAATGCAACATTGAGCACCACGCGAATACTGGGATAAATTAGAGACGAAAATGTCAGTAGCAAAATGTTATAATGACGCATTATTATACACAATGTGGCAACGTAGCACTGTAGTTAGGCCCCTATTGCGCTCCATATATCTTACTAATCTTACTACTCATGTTCTGACCTACATATTATGGCTGCAGGTTGAAATCCCGAGCAGTTCGAACATGATTCTACGTTTACTCGATATAACACACTACAAATAATATTTGGACGTAGAGCGCAAAGGGAGGGGGCTAATTCCATTCAGTGTTGCCACATTAGTAGAGATGGTGAAATGTCGCTAATTCAATGACCTGCACGTTAGAATCAAATATCGTGTGCACATATTAGTTCATTGTCTGTTGTTCTACTGAGTAGCAGCTAGTGGACAAAGGGTCTGGACTTGGGTATGTAGGATTCTAACACTCAGGTCATTGAATTAGCGAAATGTCACCATCTGTACACATTATGCAGGTAAAATACATTCACACAGCATCTAGCCACTCATATTCTCGACGGCAATATTCGCGTGGTGTTTGTGTACATCGTGTAGAAGCACAGTGATTGTTGTGTTATGTTGCCGTCCTGGGGAGGAACTTGTCCGAGCTGCCGGCGACACTACAGTAAGTGCGCTCTTCCCTCGCATGGTGGAAGTGACTCCATGTGGAAGTGTACTCGAGCCTATATCGACACACTTACAATAAGCGGCGTGGAAGCCCCGACTATAAGGACGAATCTCGCTGTCTCGCCGCTTGCCTCACAACCTCTAAGCACATTTCCTCTCCAGGACTTCTTTAACATATTTCTTTGCCAGACAGGCTTTCAACAACAATTTTTCATTACAGTGTACGTTGGCTGTTCGGTTATTTCGCATGTGTTGGGGACTATGGCAACAATGTAAACACTTCTTATAGCATCACACTCCTGCACTGCATCACAGCGAGCGTGGAGAATGTAAACACAGATGTGGCAACACTGCTGACTCTGGGAAGATAAAACTCGCGTCAAAGAGCATATATTCTTCAATGTAACACTGCTACTGGAATCTCAATTGAGCAATGGACGCGATGCGAAACTATAGATTATTGTTATTGCAAACACTTGTTTGACTGCCGCGCGACAAATACATATTCAGATTATAGTTACTTACCACCGCATACTAACCTCGAGTACGACAGCCATTAAAGTTTACATTATTTTATAATTTTTACATTTATTTGTATTGCATTTCTAGCATTCACACGTGTATAAAAAAAATTCACAATATAACACATCTGCTCAAAAACGTTGTGATTTGTTTGTAATAACAAAGGAAAAATCTCTCGTAAAATAAATATATTCTATTTTCTACGAACTCATCAGTTCCACCAACATTTGCACCCAAAATTAAATCCCGTTTTATCAACATTATCGCGTCCACTTCGCGAATAATTTAGAAATGCTTTCTATTCGGAAATCGTGTCGCATCCGCCATTATTGTTACACTGACGTCACAGACGCTTTGACGTAAGTTGGCTAAAAAGTTATTTTATTCGCGTCGCGTCCGTCGCGTTGTTGTGATTCCAGCATAGCATAATTTATAGGTAGGGTCCCATGTCAGTTAAGGAAAAGTTGCTCAGCAAATAGTGTATGAAAACCTTGAGGCTCGGTGCTGTTCACAATACTGTAAGGTTATAACTGCAGCACTCACACGTGACTGCCATCAGACAACAGACATTCAGTATTACTGACCTATAAGTGCTTCGTGATAAAGTCAACATTCTATAAAGCCCTGCTAAAGTTCTATTTTCAGTCAATTCGTATCTTTCCCCGCGTAACGGCTAACGACGAAACATGTCTAACCTCTCTGGACACGTCACTTAATGTTTGCGCGTGCAAGACAAATTGCACAGTCGGTATGAATCGACACAGTGTAATTAAAACAAGTTTATTAACTATATAAAATACAGTAATGTCGATTTCGGTAGATTTTGTTTCAGTATGGTTGTATTTAAATAGGAACATACACATAACTGTACTGCGTTATTCCGTTGCCAACCATACGCGCAGTAAGGGGACTATAGTTAATGTTGAGTCACGTGCAGTAATGTTGGCTAGTGCTCACTTTATCCCGAACGCCCTATAGCTGCAGTAACATAGCAAGTCTTGGTACAAAGATACCTGGTCAGTCGTTCAGCAAATACTGCCGGTGTTTACATACTGTATAGAAATATAACGTGTGCTCAAAAATGCTTCGAAAAAAGAATATGAAGGCCATGCCCTCTAGTTTCTACTTTCTTAGCGATATTAATTTTTTTACGCCTTAACGAGAGCAGATATCAAACACATGTCAGGCAGTTTTGTTTGAAATAGTATTCTCCATGTTGATTAATTATTTCAAGGCAGTAAATAATATGGTTTTAGCTAATTAGCCTATGTGATTGACGACACTTTGGTTTAATGCATTTTTTTGTTGTAACTGTATAATTTATTACTTTGAAAAAATGACCCATCACGGTAATAACTATTTAAACAAAACAACCAGACAGATTTGTGATATCTGCTCTCGTTTAAGCTTAAAAAAATATATTGTAAAGACAAGTAGGAACAAGAGAGCGTGGCCTTAAATGAAACAATGTAATAAAGCACATTATTAAAACACACTACAAATTATACAGTTATCTCTCATACGATGATACTAGTAAGATTTGAAATGTAAAACGTTGCGCGCTTGCAGTAGTTACAATATTAAAAGTTGTAGTGAATAGCAGTCGTTGGGAAAACTCACAGAACAGTTTATGTCATTTGTTGTGCAATAACATTGCTAGGAACTTAGATGAACTATTCATGCGTCAATTATTTACTGACTGCTCAACACATTTTTTAAATCTTAAAAGTACTTTCATAGGAGAAAATATTTTTTTACTTTTTAGTGTGTTTTAAAAACGTGGTATAGCCTATTAAAAAAAAAATTACTTGATATACATTTTCTGCTTTTTAGTCTTGTGAGTGTGAAATTTTGCAGCCATGTGTTTTAAAAATGTAGATATCAAATATAATAATTTTTTACTTAAAAATAATTATTAATTTTTTCCCCAATTATTTTGTATTTAACCCTTTTCTGAGATGTGTTTAAAGTTTGAGGTTAGTAGCTGATTGCAACATTTGTACCGAACAGACAAATATGAAGGCGCGTAATTAAAAAGTGTTAAAAAGGGAGTAATTATTGACCGCTATAGTTTTATGCTTGAATTGGTACATTGTTTGTTTCTTTACGGTTGGCAATGAGCTGCGTTCTTGGTTCCCTGCGATTGAATTATGAAGTGTCCACTACACAAAGTTAATAGAAAATTTACCAGCGATAATTTCACGTGTTGAACCATGACGTCATATTAAAGGTAAAGCTGTCGTACACGCTATTTTCTGCGCCTCGATGTCCGTGCTTATAAACTCATTCTTGGCATTCTTCAATCCCAGAGAAAATACGCTGTAAACGTCATTGGAAGACCTAGGATAGAGAAATGTCGTGAATGAGTGTATAAGCACGAACATTGAGGTGCAGAATACAGTGTTTAAAGAGGCATCGATGTATAAGGCAGCTTTAACTTTAATATGACGTTATGGTAGAGTGACTACTGAATGTATTATAGAGGGTAGTTGTCTTGCGTCTAAAGGAAAGTATGAGGCATGATGTGCGTGCTGTGTAGCCCTTATAGCTCCTGTACTTGCATGGCTGTGACAAGGTCGAGTGCTATTGGCTGCAGCAGTATAGTGTGTCAAGAGCACTCAGCTCCGAGTGTATCATCTCGCTATCCTTGACCTTGGTAGCCCGGGGCAAGGTCGCTATGGCAGATATGTCACTCTTCCACAGAGGCGAGCTCACTATCTGCCACTAACACACACTAACACTCGTGGTGGAATCATTCAGATTTCCAGTAGATCAATATACCTAGTTTATGTTTCAATATATTTTTGTTTTGTCTGCAACTCTAATTTGGTTGTTGGTAGAGACCGCTGTTTCTCGCGAGAAGAATTTCGCCCCACTTTGTTTCAGTGCCTTACGTGCACATCGGCAGTTCTGTTTCAAGGTTATTGGCAGCGTGTCTTTGTTCAGACACGTTTCTCATTTTACTGCACCAATCAGATTAAGAATATTGTGAGTCTGTACGTCTATAATTTGCCAAGGCCAGTGATAGTAAAATCATCCAACCACAGACGATGTAGCAGAGCTGCAGGTGTGCACATGACGCATCGAAACCAAATGTTGCAAAAATCTTTTCGCCATAAAATCGTGGCTCTACCAATCACTGACTACGAAGCAGAACTACAGATGTGTACATACGACATTGAAACAAAGTAGGGCAAAGTTAATGTCGCGATAAACAGGGGTCCCTAGTGAGTGTGGAATGTTGCTTATATGTTGTCGAGCTTCGTTTGTCTTCACATTTGTCGCTGCCACAGTGAGGACTATGTACTTGAAGCTTTTTTATTGGTTCATAGTTCTGTAGAGAGAGTCTAATATACCGTTATAAAATATCAGTCGCATCAAAAATGTACATACGTTTGAATTCTAACTTGTCCTAATAAACACTTGGAATTTTCCAGTCCTGTTTATTAGGAACCAGGGGCGGATATAATATTTTGGGGAGGGGGTCTTCCGGGCAGAAGCGCCCCCCCCCCCCCGGGCTAAATTGTGTTCAACATTGTGTAGCTAAAGTATGTCCAGCCGCTTCAAGGGAACTGGAGTTTTGTTTTATGGCGATCCAAGTACATTTATAGCGTCTTACTTGTGAGTACGTTATTTTTGATGTTCTTTAACAGTAAACAACCACACTTTTGAGATAGTTTTTATTTTTTACAATACACAAAATCACAATTTAGCACCCCTCCCTCCCAAAGAAAATATGTTTCTATGTTCACCAGCGGCGTCGCGTGGAGTGTTCCAAGGTGTGCGGTGCCCAGCAGTGACTATACACAACACTGAGTTGTCTGAGGAACCATTTGACTAGTATGGTCAGGAACACTCCACAGCCAGTAGCGTACAAGAGGCAAGGTACTTATATACACACCTTGGTCTCTGCAACAACACTGCTGCTCAAAGCGTATAGTCGCTGCTAATACTGCACGCATTGGAGCCAAGCCACGCCTAGCCACTGATATTCACTACTGTTAAGGACCCTGGATTTTAACAATAAAGATTTTTGCAACAGTTTGTTTCATTGACTTACACGCATATTTGCTGCTCTGCGTCAAGATATTTGACAGCGTGTATTTGTACATGTGTCATCTATCGGCGCCAATCAGAAGATTACGGAAGCAACACATGATTGTGATTTGCGGATAGAACTTAAAAACATCCCATCATTGGAACCCCGATTCTGTGGCGAAAACATCAAAGCGTCCATCCGAGGTTAGTTATAAATATTCACAATAACATTTGCGACCAACCTAGTTGTAGTAATGATATACTAATACTGTTTAATACACAGATTATAAAGAAACTATTACAAACAGAAAGCATTCTGCGTGACATTTTTGGGACAACGCTACCATATGTGGAAAATTGCTTGTTTTTATATTTAATTTATGAAGTGTAGTTATACAATTTATATTCCACAAAAATGAACGTAGAGTCTTCTACTCTTGGGTTTACAGACCACAATTTAATTTGTCTATCGTTAACTCTTTGCAGTCCAATTACGAAAACGCAAGGCAAACCATACAGAAATTTCAATTGTTTCAACATTGATACATTTATTCAGGATCTATAAAATATATCGTGGACTGATATCTCCACTGCCGATGCCTTAGATGAGAAAGTCTCCTTATTCAACAATGCTTTAACATTATTATTTAATAAGCATGCGCCCATTAAACACAGCAAGCCCAGAAAAAGACATTCTCCATGGTTAACAACTGCTATTCGCAGTAAAATTAAAGAAAGAGACAGAACAAAGAAAAACTTTAGAGCCTCAAAGCAGCCACGTGATTTTACAACTTACAAAGAACTACGTAACAAAGTAACAAGTATGGTTGGCAAAGCGAAACTGAAGTTCTTTAATGATTTAGCGCACGTACACCGCCGGGATACAAAAAAAAAATTATGGAATAACTTGAAATATTTCCATGTCATAGCGACTGTAAATAAATGTATTCCAGATTCACTCAAACAACCAAATGAATTAAACAAATTTCTTGTTTCCTCTAACACAGTAGCAAATTGTACCCTATCCGATAGCAAAAGTATATTTGCTAATACATAATACAGTAAGTGGCATCAGAATTTAGTTTCACCCAAGTACAAGATAGCGAAGTATATGAGTGCATTAACAGTATCAAAACATCAGCCGTAGGGGTAGATAACATAGATGTAAACATGATTAAACTCTGCACCCCTACTGTATCCCTGTAATAGTACATATAATAAACTACTCTTTACAGTGTTCCATTTTCCCCGCTAACTGGAAAAAATAAAAAATAATCCCAATGACTAAAGACAGTAATCCTACAGAACTTAAAGATCTGCGCCCAATAAGCATCTTACCTGTGATGTCAAAAATTATTGAAAATATAGTACATTACCAGTTATCTGAATATATTGACAAAAATAACTTACTTTACATCAGTCAGTCTGGATTCCGGCCACTTCACTGTACATACACGGCATTATCAGATATTACAATTTTTGTTTACAAAGCCATGGACGAAGGGAAGGTTACTTTTGTTACATTATTTGATTTGACTAAAGCCTTCGATACAATAAACCATAAGCAACTGTTAGTTAAACTGGCGGCTGCCGGAGTGTCACGTGACACTTGTCAGTGGTTCAGAAGTTATTTAGAAAACCGTTCACAACAGGTAGAAGTCAACACTTGCAACGGAAAATTATTTTCCGACTGGATCTCTGTGACAAAAGGTGTCCCACAGGGATCAATTTTCGGACCTTTGTTGTTTTCACTGTACATACATTTAATTGTGTCATGTTTCAAATATTTTAAATGTCTTCAGTACGCAGATGACACTCAGTTACTACTATCCTGTCGTGTTGATGAAATAGATGAGAAAATATCGCAGATAAACAGTAATTTACAAAATATATCGGAATGGTGCGAAATAAATTCCCTGAAGCTCAACCCAAAAAAAAAAAAAATGCTCATACGTGATATTTGGATCACACATAATATTAAAGAAAATTAACTGCCACAAAGATATATCAGTAAACGGGGAAATAATACCGGAAAAGAATTCCTACAAAAAATTAGAAGTTATATTTGACAAGAATCTATCCTGGGATAAACAAATATCAGCAAATATCCAGTCGGCTTACTTCCGTTTGAAGCATCTTTACAGACTTAAGAATATTTTCACAACTGAAATAAAACTATATTTGTGCGCTGCGTTAGTACTATCAGTCTTTAACTACTGTGCCGGCTTATTTGTTAATATTAGCAAAATACAACAACATCGTATACAGAAGGTACAGAACACATGTTTGAGATATTGTTTTAACCTTAAAAAGCGAGATCATGTCACGAAAGCACTTTTCAATTCTAAATGGCTTAACATGGAAAATAGAAGATTATATCATTTCAATACGCAATTTAAAAATTATAGATACCCAGGTGCCAACATATTTATCGGAAAGACTCATTAATTTTATCTCATTACATAATCACAACACACGAAATTAAAATTCTTTTCAATTACCTTTATATTCCAAGTCCATTTACAAACATTCGTTCACGTACCTATATGGCCAGCAAGGCTTGGAATGACCTACCGGGAGATTTAAGAAATATTTCGCACCACACTTTCAGGGAGAAATATAAGTCCTTTCTGCTACAGAACCAGTTGCAATAGACAATGATTACGAAAGCCCATACAATTTTTTTCTTGAAATTTTTATTTTTATATATTTTTCCCTTTATTTTTAGTTTAGTATTTGTCTGTTTTATTTAAAATATTGCCATTTTAGTAATTACCCTATTTGTTTAACGTAATGTTACAATTATATTTTAAAACCTTGTAATGCTTACAATCATAAGTTTAATGCAATTCTTTTGTAATAATATTGTAATATTCATAGTTAATATTTGTTCATTAATGTGAATAGTTTCTAACTACGTACCAATTGTAAACCAACCTGAGGCTGAATTTGTACGTTATAAAATAAAATAAAATAAAAATAAATAAATTTCTTAATTTATTGAGAAATGTTATATGGAACAAACACTTATTGTTTGATGCTGTGAGAAGTAATTTATGTTAATATTGATTTGTTTCCCCATTTAAACTGCGCGATTACGAGCTTGTTAAGCGCGACTAACCATTGAGTTGTGTATATGAGTGTGTTTAAACTGCGCGATTACGAGCTTGTTAAGCACGACTAACCATTGAGTTGTGTATATGAGTGTGTTTAAACTGCGCGATTACGAGCTTGTTAAGCACGACTAACCATTGAGTTGTGTATATGAGTGTGTTTAAACTGCGCGATTACGAGCTTGTTAAGCACGACTAA
>PNEQ01104379.1:0-11185 GCA_003012365.1 Medauroidea extradentata
AGCACGTACAGAGAAGTGCTGGCTTTTACAATTTCAAATAAGCTGGGAGCCAGCCAGTGCTTAGATAGATTTATCTGGCAGGCAGGTCAGAGGTCACTCGCTAGGAGGCACGAACACGGACGTGCTGGAATGCGGGGACTCGGCAGGGCGTTTCTCGACCAACGTGGGGGGTAGTATCGTGTGCAACAACACTAAAAAGATGGTGATCCGCGACAGATTGAGAACGCTGCACATCCCCAATTAATAAACTAATGAATATTTAGCTGGGATTATGAAATGAGATGCTTTGTAAATTTAGCAGTATCTATGTTACGTACAATTTTTAGGTTATAAACGTCAATTAACCAGCTTTTTAGGCACGTTGGATCCTGATGTATCCCTCCGCCGCTCGGCCGAGTAAGTCAGAGTGTTCGCTCGGGAGTTTATTAGTTGGGGCGTCATGGCGGAAGGAGGGGGACGTGTTGGACGAGGCAGAGGGGTTGTGAAGCCTAGAGGGCGAATTCGGGAGTAAAGTGGGCGGTATTGCCTGCGATGCTTTGTTGTTCATCATTTTTCATTAGCTAGTTAGGTTATCTAAGTAGTATTTGCCTGGGCGAACACTCTAGACTGCGGCAAGTTGAGCACTTGCATCACCCGTTTATGTTTACGTTTCGAGGTTGAAAAGGTTACAGAAATGAGTTTAAGTGGTTAAACAGTGAGTGTTCAATGTACAAGTGAACCATTAAATAGAAAAAAAAAACTAAACGGAAAATTTTTTTTTCTTCTTTTTTTATATATGCCCACTTAAATGTTTTCTCTCTGAGCGGACACCGTTTGAATTACTTAACCTCCAAAATATATAAACAACAGCACGTGACGGCGAGAACTATCAGGCCCCGTCACATTCTGCCGCCCCGAAGAGGGACATCATAACCTCCAACATCTAGATAACCTACACAACACGGCGACGTAGACGTACAAAGTAGAAGTAGCGGCAGCACCATTACAGTACCAGTTCTACATGTTTTTTTTAATAATGTTGATGGGTATTCTAATTTTTATGTCTCAATCTATCTCTGTAGGTTTAGAATTAATTTTATTTATAACATAATTTTTTCTATATAAATAAATGCAGTATTTAAGTTAATGGATAAGAAATAAATCTTGTGCAGAAGAACATTTGGTTTGTTTATTTCAGTTTTACACGACATATTTAACACCTATCATTACGACAGTATTTTTTTAGATCAAAATGGGGAAGAAAATATAATATAAATCCTTGTTGGTCAATATAATTTAGAAGAGCTTGGAAAAAATATTCTCCATTTCACAAAATGTTAGCTGGTATGAAAGGAAACAATAATATATCAATCAAATCAGATGAGACAGTAAACAGAGTAAAAATAAAATGTATTTATGAGCTGGTGTTTCATAAATCAGACTCTGTAAGTAAAATTTTAGATTTTACGCAAAATAAAGTTTTAGAAAAAGTTAGATCGATTGGGCTGATACAATTCTTAAAATTAATCAATTTGAAACAAGTTAATATTAATTGTAATTTAGCAAATTGCATGGTTATAAAACATGACGAATACAATCACAGAGAAACTAGCATTATTGCTTACTTTAAGTCTAGTGCTTCTTCTGGCGAAACAATTTATTACGAACAAAATTATCCATTATTTTTTCCAATACAAATAGATAAACTGAAAAATATGGTGCTAGAAATAAGAGATGAGAATGATAAATTAATTGACTTTGACTCTTCTGAAATTACTGCAATACTAGAGATGAAACCATGACACAGTCTAAAGACTGCTTCAGCTGTCGCATAATCATATACGTTTTTACGTTTGTACAAGATTGCTGCTCTTCATAGCAGGAAAAACCTTACATTTATCTCTACACCCTGACTGTAACATTTTCCTCATCTGACAGATGGTGCGGTTTTTTCCTTGTTAAACCATTGCCTCTCGGCACGATAACAGATTACGTGTGAATGCACTTTTCCTTATTCTAACGAGGAGTTCACAGTAACGAACTTGTATTTATATTTCCAGAAATGTTTTCGCTTGAATTAATGAAAAATAAGTTTGTTTTCGTATATGTTTTTGTGTATAACTGAAAACTAAAATATGTGACATACCATCATTTTGGCTACTACTAAAATAATTTGTAAATATCATGTAAGTTTCAGTGTAGTTATACACTGATAGTGATAAGTTCTTGTGTAGCCGCCGTCGCTTACGGTTGTCTTACACGCATAGTGCTGGTGCGGCACAAGGTACTGGCATTTTCTCAAAATACCAATTATATTTCTCAA
The DNA here is from genome assembly GCA_003012365.1 of Medauroidea extradentata. Lineage (NCBI taxonomy): Eukaryota > Metazoa > Arthropoda > Insecta > Phasmatodea > Phasmatidae > Medauroidea > Medauroidea extradentata. The sequence continues at coordinate 2,303 of PNEQ01104379.1, forward strand.
AATACCAATTATGTTTCTCAAAATACCAATTATATTTCCAGCTCTCCCCTCTTCCACATCACGTGCTGTAGTGCCCAAACACTGAGTCACCCCTATAAACGGGGAGTAAGTACTCGTGCCACAAGCCAGTCAAATAGAGTCGAGCGGTTCTGGAACTCGTCAATGACTGGATGCAGCACAGTGGATGATGCAAAGGTAAATAGGCCGGGTATTTTGCAATTTTTTAGTTCTAAACTTACTCAAACTAAAAAATAATTTTGTTCTATTTTTTAAGTAAATGAGGATGGATAATATTTCTATAGAAAGTGTAATGAAAGATCTAGAAAAAGAATTGTCAAATTAATACATCGAATTTGGAAACGTGTTTATAATCTTTGAATTAGGTTGTATTGAGCTCGACATAAAAATTTATGAAATTCTACTATTTTTTTTTTAATTTATTACATGGAGCAAGTGTTGAAAATTTTTATTAGTTACTACATTGATTAAAATTGTCATTTCGTTAATTGCTTTGTCCGAGAAGAAAACGTTTATTTCAATATCACGATAGCTGTTGATAAAAACGATATTAAATTAAAATTTTTGGAAGATATAAAATTTGAATTATTTGTCATGGCTTAATTTCGTGGATTTGTTGTTTTAAATCCTTATGAAAATAGTCATGAATTTTAAATAGAACTTCACAATAGAAATAGTCGCTGCACATTTAAATTTATTGAAATATAATTAGTTTTTAATATAATTATTTTGATAGTTATAATTTTTTATGTATTGTTATATTCATTCCTTAAATTTGAACACATTTTATCTCGTTTTTATGGCGATTTTGTAAAAGTGTCTTCATTAGAAACTTTGAAAAAACCGCCTTAATATTTTAATAACTTTGGGGAATTAATTTAGTCCCAATTTGAGCACAAAAAAGTCGTTGGCCTCGAACATGCAAGTACCCTCTACTGTCCAGCATAGGTAGGTTAGAGTCGGTTACACACACAATTCCACAAATTTCCAGGGACTAGTTAAACGAAAGTGTTGTAAGACATTATTGTACATACATGTAAAATCCAGACGCAACTGTGAATAATGAACAGTGTATTATAATATTATTTTTATGAGTCAACTCAGCATCACTTTAATTAAGGGATCCCTATTTTAGTTTCCTACAGTCATTACCTATTTTAATTGCTATTTCCATTGTGTCAACTTGCACATTCGCTAAGTGTTAATTGTGTATTTTTCATTTGGGTCATACAGCAGATTTAGAATTTTGGGGAATATTTTAGTATAGCTCTTAGATTGATTCTTTGTGAATTTTGATTTTTGGAAAGAAACACCACGGCGTCTACTTTCAGGGGGGAGTATGTGGCATTTTGTCAGTTGTATGCTATTTTGATTGTGTTTTTTCAGCACATGATTTATTATTTTTATTTATATTTTTTATTTTATTTTTTTTAGCCTCCACTATTACACACAACAGAGTGTGTTTGGAGTTGTCATTGCTTTTACAGAGTACAAGTACAGAAGGTAATAGTGAACCAGCACAATGATATAAAATACAATACAAGGTTACAATACAAGGACAAATTAGCTTACAAAATTTAAAACCAAGCAGTTGAACTAGCATAAGACAATACAACATATGATAGACAGAGGTAGATATAGGAGACTGAGAATATTCATTCACATTGTAGAAGGCTTTCTTGATAGGATATTGTTTTAAATGTTCCATGAAAGTGACAGATTCTTAGTTTTAGAGATTTTGTGAAGTTCTTTAGGGAGTTTGTTTATTAGTTTGCTGGCTGCAAAATATGGGCCCTTTTCAAACAATTTCCTCCGATGGGGTTTAGAGTAAATGTCAAACTTACGTCTTGTGTTGTGGGATTGGATGTCTTTATTCAAAGGGAAATTTATATATTGGTTAATCCAAAAATTATTGTGTGATATATATATATATATATATATATATATATATATATATATATATATATATATATATAAACTAGGCACTGTGAGAATTTTGAGTTGTTTAAAGTGGGGTTTACAGTAGTCTGGAGCTTTAATGTTACAAATGATACGTATATATATATATTTTTTGCATAATAAAGTTACTTTTCCAATGATTTGATGTACCCCAGAATATAATTCCATAGCTGAGAATTGAGTTGACATTAGCAAAGTACATTGCTCTTACTGTGTCGGGTGAGCAGGTTTTCTTGAATGTGTGAAAGGCATAACATAGAGAGCTCAATCTGCTACATAGTGTTGTGTGTATTTTCCAGATGCTTATAGAGAAAGATATAAGTGAGGATTTCAAAATGTTAAGGGTTAATTTATTAATTCTAAACCAACTGTTCATTTCTTGTAGGGTAGTGTTAATGTTGAAGTGAAGTTGTTCCAAATTTTTTCCACACAGTATTATTGATGTGTCGTCAGCAAACATTGTAGGCTTGCCTTTTGTTAGGTATTTAGGAAAATCATTTATGTATATTAGAAATATAATAGGCCCTGGTATAGAACCTTGAGGGATACATATTTTTACATTGGTTATATGGGACCTGTATTCTATTAGGTGTTTTTTGTCAATATACTGGGAAAGGCAAACAAGCTAAGTTCTATTGAAAAAGTACGAATTGAACATTTGTAGTGCTGTGTCTTTAATACCATAGCCATTTATTTTGTGCAGTAGTATTTCATGGTCCATGCAGTCGAAGGCTTTAGACAGGTCAGCAAATATTCCAGCAACAAAATATTTGTTACCCAGGTCTTGCAGTACCTCATTTATAAAATTATACAAGGCCTGCTCAGTTGACGTTTTTTGGGAGAAAGCCAAATTGATTTGTTGAGATAATGTTGTTACTCTTAAAATATCAAAGCAGCTTATTGTATATTATTTTTTTCCAATATTTTGGAAAATACTTGTAAGATTTAAATAGGCCTGTAATTACTTACTTCCATCATATTGCCCTTTTTGTATACAGGAATAACTTTTGAGCTTTTCAGCCTATCTGGAAAGACGCCTTTAGATAAACATTTATTGAAAAATATTTTTTAGTGGGCCTTTGATGCTGTTAACACAGAATTTTATGACTTTTATAGGGACATAATAAGGCCCAGCTGTTTTCTTGTTTTTTGATACCATGATAATATCAGCCACTACATTTTCATTTACACAAACAAATGTAAAATCCTGACAGGTTGTTTTGGGAACACATATTGCATTATGTTTGGTAGGAAATTTTGAAGCGGAAGCAAGTTTTAGTGCAATTGAAGTAAAATAATTATTGACATGTTGGGCAACCATAGATTTGTTTATGACAACATTACTATTATATTTTAGGGAGATATCTTTTAAGAAGTTCTGATTTTTTTAAATGTCTTTGTTAGTAATTTTCCACATGTCTTTGGATTTGTTTTTTGACTCTTTTAATATTTTGTCATTGTTTATTCTCTCTGCAGTAGTTATGAGTTTATCGTATATTTGTTTGTATTTTTTGTATGTGACTATATATTATCATATGTGTTTTGCCTAATATTAACTGTGTGCTTTAAGGTGATAGGTTTGTTCAGTGACATATATAGGCCTTTCGTCATCCAAATGGATTTCTTAGTTGGCATTATCTTGGTTACTTTATTGAGAAAAATATTATCGAATAATAACATGAATGTATTGCTGAAAATGTTCCAAGCAAGGGTTGAGGAATGTTCACCACGATGACATTTTTTCTGTTATTCAAAAGCTTCAAGTTCTCTTCAAGACAGGTCACCGCTTTATCGCCTTCATTTCTATATACATCATTTGCACCACAAACGAACACCACATAATCACACTTTTATAAACTTCGTGCATCTTCTTTTATGGGTCTCATAACTTCTTGCAGTGGGGCTCCAGGTTTTATGAGGTCGAGGGCAGTTACAACTGGATTAATTATTTCGATAGCTGCGGAGATTTCCTTCCCATGGCTGTCACCAAGCACTAACACTGAACTTACTGGTTTGGTTTTTCTGGTAGGAATAGTTTTAGTTTTCTTTGGCTTACTTATGTCTGGAGCTGTAGGCCTTGGTTGGGAAGTAAGATTTGCACTGTCTAAAACATACCTGTTCTGTTCTGGTATTGTAAAATGTGATGTTTTCCTATCACTACTCGGCAAGGTTTTTTGCTTTGTTACCACCTGCGACCACGTGCTCGGAGACGGGTCGGAAGAACTGTTTACGTTGGGTCTTTCGGAGTTTTGAATGTCTTTGTGCAGGAGCTTGATAATTTCTCTTAGAGAATTAACTTCTTCCATCAGCTGACTAATTAACTTTTCGTACTTAAAGGCCATAGTTATTTCTGAGTTCTTGTCTTTGACGCCGGGTATCGCGCCATTTTCCTTCTTGCAGTTCGCACACTCCCAAATTTTTTTTTTTTCGGGATAATTAGTTTCCTCGACATCACTACATTTCTTGAAGTGATACCGTTTATCACAAATGTCGCAAAGCCCTCCATTTCGTACAATTTTATTGCATTTACCGCAACGATCGTCATAAATTACTTTTGTTACTCGGGAAACTTTAACACAATCAACTCTCGTCGTCGCCATCTTGACTTAATTTTTAATACGAAAGATATTTATTAATTTAATTTAATTTTATTAGTAATTCAAGGGTACCATGATTATTTGTATTTATGTAGTATTTCTCTGCTCCCTGTACTACATTTTATTTCACGTCTCTCAGTCCGGGCAAGCGACCACAACTCGGCTGCTTCACAGACAAGCATCTCGCCACTGTCACGCCGCTGTCCCCTTGTAATACAACCCACAGGAAATACCATACGTTCTTTCAGCCACGTTTCTCACGGTGGCAGTATCCTTGTGCCCGATCATCCTCAGAACGCATGTAAAATGTGCAAGCCAGCACTATGCCATGTACGACTGCTCTCTCTCTACACGCTCGTTGGCCGTTCTTAACATCTCCGTGCGATCTCGTGGCCACACACCGAACTAACTGGCATCTTCGCGCCTTCTCTAGCACGTTACTTTTTCCGTACTCTTTTATTGTTTTGTGAAAATGTTTTCAGAAAATAATTTTGCGTCCAAAATTAATTTCGATTTAATTGGTTAGTTACATTCTGTACTCTCTACCCGTCTAGTAGCCAAGTGTGAAATTATAAGGTGTTACTGCTCATCATGTTAAAGAACATACGACCTAAGCATATTTATGAAAGAAATATTAATAAATGATATAAGTTAATCAAAGTAAACGTCAATAAAATTTTGTTTTAATTTTCAATTTTACTTATGAAAAATTGTTAAGTGTAGTATTTGTCATTTTTAAACACTTAAATTGTTTTCCGAATAAAACCCTAACCATACCTCCAAAGACCTGAAATTAAAATAAAAAAACACTTAAAATGCTTTAAATTAGTTGTTAGAAATTTTGTATCAACACATGCTATAACTCAAAGCTATAAAACCTTCACTAACTATTGTTTGTACCCGAGCCCTTCATCTTTATAGTTGACATTTATAACAGTCACGCGATACGAACATGGTACAATATTTTCCCTTTCAATGTAGAGAATTGAAATTAATTAAGAAAGGCTTTTGAAACATTTCGTCTAAGTTATTACTAAAGACTTGGTGTGGTTGCTATTTTGCTAGTTTTGCAATAGTTTTAAGTAGATTTTCTTTTTAATTTTTGAAATTGGGTTGCATGAAGTCATTTATCTGGATAATTTATTAAATTCTTTAACTACTTTATTTGTTATATTATTTACTCCATATGTGGTAGTTTAGGGGTGGTTTCTGGTGTAATTGTCTCTTGTTCTGACATTGTATGGACGTAATGCATTTACTATATTTAAATCTGTGTCAGAAGCCATTAGTTAAAATTTTACTTTGTATACATACCGCCCTAGGTTAAGATTAGTATTTAAATGAAGAGGTGTGGTTTTCGCGTAATCATACAGCTGTGTAGTATGGGTACGGAATGTTATATTGAAAATTACTTTGAGGTCTCGTCGCCGCAGATTTACTAATGGTGAGAGTTGATTTTGTGGGCAAGCACCTCATAGGCCGTGTCTCAATTGTTCGCTGAGAGTACGAAAGAGCGAGAGAACGAAGTTGTATACTCGCTCTCGCTCTCTCGTGCTCTCTGGCGTACGCCATCTTGATTACAACCATAGTTTGAGGTTAAGGAAGAAATGTGCATCATTTATTGCAAATATTTCAATATTTGTACATAAATAGTTATTTCCAGCGAACAGTTACTTATGGTGAGAAATTAAGTTAACATTTTCGGCCCCAAAATGTGTATAAATAAACAAAATAAAATATTATGGCAACGCCAATAATAAGCTCTTGCTGCTTGAAATACCATGCCAGTAAGTTCACAAATTATTATTTTAATTGTTTACGAATTATTTAATGTGTATACAACTTGCATTAAAACAATGTACGCACTTGTAACCTTGGATTTTTGGTTTACAAATACGAGAGAGCATCGTTCCAACTGCAGAGAGCGAGAACACCAGAGAGCAAACAAGAGTTCCCTCGTGTGGTTATGCGAGAGAGTACTCTCTCAACGGAGTACTCTTTGAATTGAGACTTGGCCATAATTTGTTAAGACAGATTAGGTGCGAGTCAATTATGGTACGGTGCGGTCCTTACAGCTGTTCTTTTTTAAACCCTTTGTGTGGTAACCCGTGCAGAGCAGACATTACTGGTATGATCTTGTCATTGACATGTTTGATATGTTTATTCCATTTTAGGTTATTGACAATTACTAAACCTAAGTACTAACATTTTGTTAAGCTTTCTATGAAATACTTTCTACATACGCTATGTTTGGAGAAGTATAAACAACAGATTTTTATGGAAGAACATATATTTGGTTTTGTCACTGTTTAGCGTTAGCTTGTTTTTATGTAACCAGTTTAATTGTAGGTCGAGATCATGTTGCGTGTCTTTCATTTAATCAATTTCTGTATAAGCTATGTATGTTAGGGGTATGTCATCAGCAAAAATAATTATTTTCCTTCAGATTTAATGTCATAATATCGGTTATACATACAGGATGTTCACAAAAAACACCGACAAACTCCAGCAGGTGATTCCTTCTGAAAAATAAAGCAGGATATTCATAAGAGATTTTGTACGCAACAGAAATATTAAGGGAGTAATTCGCCTTTGAAAATCAAAAGTTAAAACTTTGATTTCCCCACGAACCGAACACTGATCGACGTAAACTGACCAAAGTAAAGATATTACTTCATGACAATACGTCCGACAACCAACAGTAAACGCCAGTTGATACATTCAACCCTTACGAAGATAAAAGGGGTTGCCACCCTTAAATTGCTGACAACTTATTTTTAACATACGGATCACCTAACATTGAAAAGTTAATTATTGGGTAATGTGAACTTAGTAATAAAAAAGGCCCTTTTGTAGCGACTGTCTAGGACTCCTAGTTTTCGTGCAAAACGCACGTGAAGTTTTGTCGTGGTGACACAGAGCCTAGCGTGTAGGCAACACTGCGTACACGAGTGTCTGGTTTATTCCGCAGTGCCGCACAGAGGATGGTGGACATTCACTGTAAATACCACGTACCGTAGCTTAAATAACTCACATAACCGTAACCAACACCTTATTCCTAGCTGAATTTGGATGTTTTAGTAAAATAAATTATAAGTGTGCAAGTGAAACAATTTGAGTATTTTATTTTGTTCGGTTAACTGCTCAATAAAACTCTAACGTTACACAAAGCGTTTTCATGTCCGTGTCAGCACAAATGTTAATCTACAATAATGGAGATGGGTGGCAACACCTTTTATTTTCGTAAGGGTTGAATGTATCAAGTGGCGTTTACTGTTGGTTTGTCAAACGTATTGTCATAAAGTAATGTCTTGAGTTTGGTCAGTTTACATCGATCAGTGTTCAGTTTGTGGGGACATCAAAGTTTTAAAATTAGATTTTCAAAAGCTAATTGCTTTCGTAATATTACGGCTACGTTCAAAATGTCTTATACATGTCCTGCTTTATTTTTCTCAAGGAATCACCAGCCGTGGTTTGTCGGTGTTTTTTGCGAACATGCTATATAAGGAACAGGATAGGGTCCAAGATTGACCTTTGGGGTACTCCATGCGTTATTGTGCTGTTGGAGCTATATACAGAATGTCCATAAATTATCATTACAACTTTTTTAGTCTTTAATAACTTTAAGACTATACATGACTACAATAAATTACTTTCAACATGATGAAAAATAACTCATAAAGTCATAGACTTTAAGCCCGATACCTACGTACAAAAAACTTCCGGAGAAATTTGGGAAGGAAACCCCTGTCTCGACCAACTATTTGGGCTTGGCATACGTTATTTATGGAAACAGGTGTTTCAGACGCCACCGTGGACAGGGTAGTAAAGGCGTTTACAAGGAGTAATAAAACTCAGTGCGTACGGCAGTCAGATATTTGTAAATGCCACGATCAACAGTGCACAAAGTCTTGCATAACAGGTTACGACTTTAAACCTAAAATATGCAGCTGCTTTCGGCAATAAAGCCTACGACCTTGCTTGCCAAGACTGAAGCAAATAATGACTTTTTGATAAACATATGTTTCTCCGATGAGTCAACTTTTGATGTGTCAGGCAAATTGAATTGTCATAATGTTCACGTGAAATGGAGAGAGACAGTCCTAAAATAAAATTGAAGAGGTGGATTCCAAAAGGGGCTAAGTCAAAAAAGTAAATTTTTCAGGAAACGATTTTTTTTGTGTATATGTGTAAGTTGAGAATGACAAGCACGAAAGACACAAATACATAACGTTTAACCTTGAGAAAACGTTGGCAACATGTATTTTGATTATGACTTTAATAGAATACATGTAATTAGGCTACAAAA
>PNEQ01104382.1:0-43730 GCA_003012365.1 Medauroidea extradentata
ACTGCATATCATGTGAACCTTACGAATGTCGAGCCGAAGGTTGCCGAGCATGGCCGAAGATTGCCGAAGGTTAACGAGCTTGGCCGAGCATACCCGATGTATTTTTTTAACTAAATCATTGTTATATAAAATTATTTTATATAAAACATTTTTATTAAATAGTTTTTAAAAAGATTTAATTTTTATTAAATTAATTTTTTAATGCATGTGGGGTTAGGACGGAATGCGAAATGAAAAATTTTTTGGAAGACTCGGAAGAAACCTCCAAGATGGCAGTCGGAAGAAACCTCCAAGATGGCCGTCGGAACAAGATGGCAGAATTTTTAAACTTTTTTTTAATTTTTAAATTTTTTTTAAATTTTTAATTTTTTCGAAATTGACGTCATTAAAGATGGCTGTCGGAAACAAGATGGCGGGCGGAAACACGATGGCGGCCAGAAACAAGATGGCGGCCGGAAACAAGATGGCAGAATTTTTAAACTTTTTTTTTAATTTTTAAATTTTTTTTAAATTTTTAATTTTTTCGAAATTGACGTCATTAAAGATGGCTGTCAGAAACAAGATGGCGGGCGGAAACACGATGGCGGCCGGAAACAAGATGGCGCCGGGGTGTCGGGTTACAGGGGTCAAAGGTCAAGGTCACAGGGTCAAAGGTAATGGTCAACCACACAACCACAGCCGCCAGCCGCTGTGCCCGGACCGGCATTTTCCTTCTACTAAGTTGAACTGCAGGTGTACACGTAAGACACTAAAACAAAGTGGGGCAAAAATCTTTTCGCGAAATCTACCGGGCCCTACCTGTCATTGTTAGAGATGATGGTATATCGCGAAAATGTTTCGTGCCAACATACCTTTGAAACCGTTGTAGTTAATGAAATTGGGTGCTGTACGTCTGATAAAATGTAGCTGTCTGGAGACCAATAACATGCATGAATTATTACAATAGCGGATTTCTTACTGGCTTAGTCAAATAGAGCAACAGCTCCAAGTACATGATAAAGCCAGTAATAATCTAATAGGCTGAACGTGCGTTGAAACACTGCAAACAGTCAAGTTTTCCCGTGATAAACCATCATCTCTAGGGCTCGATAGTTTTCGCGAAAAGATTTTTGCACCACTTTGTTTCAGTGTCTTACGTGCGCACCTGCCTCTCTGCTATGTGGTCAGTGATTGGATGCCGTAACACTCTGCGTCTGGAGGTTAAACCCGCAAATCACAGAAGTGTTTTTGTCACAGTTATCCATGTACTGATTGGCACAGTCAAATTAATAATAACTCTGCACAAAAACACTCTGTCAATAATCATGAAGTTGAGCTGCAGGTGTGCTCGTAAGACACTGAAACAAAGTGGGGCAAAAATCTTTTCGCGAAAACTACCGGGCCCTAATCATCTCTCATCATTGTGCAGAAGCATGGATCATTTGACTGTCTATGAAGCAGGGTTGCAAACGTGCACAACAGACATTTAAAACAAGGTTGTACAGAATTCTTGTGTCTCAAATCATGACCATTCCTGGGCTTTCCCGACTGCCGTGTCAAGCCAGCGCTACGGTGTCAATCTATCTCTCCAGGATTTTTGTTAGTCTAACGTACGAAAGTTATCAACGAGTTGGCCTTATATCCCAACTGATTGCAGGCCTCGATTACGCTCGTTGTAGTGCAGCAGCATGAAAACTAGATCTGCAACATGTCTAAAGCCAAAGGATTGAACTACAGGCGCCAGGATGTACTGATCTTGTTTACTTTAAGGTAACTGACTGCCGAAACCTGCAAATAACGTTTTCTTAGTCATTGTTGCTATAATTTTTCTCTTCAATGACATACGAAGGGACCGAAGACAAACTCGGCTTCTGTAGGTCAGGTTTTTCCTTTCCTAAAAAAAAATCCTTATTCCGAGAGCATACGGAGATACAGGTATACGCGAAAACGCGAAAACCCTGCTTTTTCAGCTGAAGTTTTGCTATAGCAACTTCTCTTAATGTGTATGTAATAAAGTATATTATAGTATAACACAAATTCAATGGACGACTGGGATGTCTTGTGAAGAAACCATAATCTTCTCGTCCAGACAAAATGTGAGATATTATGCTACAGTCTAGAAGTTGTTCCTTTCGTCATTTTCTGAGAAAATTTATGGACGCAATTTCGAGCAAAGATTATAAATAACCTGCAATTACCTTTATTAAAAAAAATAGAACTTGCACACTTGTAAATAATAATAATAATATCGTCTTTATTTGGCGCAGTTAAGACATACTTGCCTTCTCTTACACTGAACCATTTGTAAATTTCCAGCGTGTATACTTAACAGTGATAGTCGCCAGTAATATCTACATTACATCTCATTTTTTTAGACAATTTACGACCGTGTACCAAGCCATACTCTTGACATACATTTTCTCCACACAGAAAAAATGACGCGCCCCTTGAATTGGTTGTGGTAGCAACGATTTCATATTTCTACCGTTTTTAATAATGCTGCTGGTAAATCATAGTTGGTTTTATAATTTTATTTATTCTTGAAATTTATCACTGCCACGGCTTTTATAACAAGTCAGTTTAACTTGTTAACTAGTTTGATACAGAGTCAGGTGGCACAACGGTAGTACGTTGGACTCTCATTCGGGAGAACCTGGGTTCGATCCCCGGTGAGAACATCTGTATTTCGGTTTTCGATGGTTTCCTGAATGATTTATTAACATAGGGCATGGCCGAATCTTCTACCAGATCCTGTTCTTGTGTACAGTTGTGTGTATCCGTCCCTAATGACCTCGATGTAAAGCCCAATTACCTTACCTTACTAGTTTGCTACCAGTTTGCCAGATGATTTCATGTTCTTTTCTACGGTCGTCCAATTTTACAGGAAATCGGAAACACTGATATGTTGGGATACTAATGAAACTTAAATATCATATACTGTAGGCCTACGTCATTTCATCTGTCAAGTTATGGCTATGTGTACGACATAATATAAATATTATATCTGGCATGTCTATTACTGAATTTTTATTATGGACGTGTCTGGCTTTAAAGGTTGTTAGAGACGGCATTTAATAGCTCCACGCCTTCCAACAGATAACAACTGCTTCACCTGTGTTTTGAATGCTGTAATATAGTAGGATAAACATGTCTAGATTATGAATTTTAAAAATTTGCCTGCTATTTTAATTGGGGCACATAATTTTGTAAATTACATCTGACTACAGATTCGTGTGTAACTCACAAACCTCATATAGAAAATATGTTTTGCTTGCTCATTTCCGGGTTTTCGAGGACATGTCTGATTTCGAAAGTTTGCTCCACGTTCGCAAATGCACTGAGAACGTTATTACTACTCGTGCATAACGAATTTATAAGTTTCTTCCTATATACACACCCACATGTAACCACATACAACTCTTTCATAAACTATATATCTACTAAACTCAAAGAATCTCATGTTTTTGTTTACCTGACACATGTATTGCCGGGATTGTTTTTCGCGCAGCAATAAGTCTCGTTACACCACATTTCCGCACACCTTGGCTTCGAACATAGAAAATACATACTACCACCCCAACCTCCCCTATCCGGTGGACTGCCTTATTAAAGAATGCTTAACAAGTATAAGATACTTCAGGGTAATTTTTAATTGCTGTTAACACATTTTCAGCTACGTGAATAAGGATGAACCTAAAAATTTCGAAAATTGTACCCACATTTTCTAATCGTTCTGTCATACACGTAAGTGGCTAATATGTGGTCACTTTACACACACACACACACACACACACATATATATGTGTGTGTGTGTGTGTTTTCTTAACTGTGCCACTCAGCCATAAGGCCATTCCGGCTCCCGGCCCCAGAGGGCGTAAGGAGAGACCACGTTCTATCACGTAGTGGTCTTCAGCTAACAGACAGCCAGGACCACCAAACCCCTTGGTGGAGCACTGAACCGCGCCTCCGACCACCTTCCAAAGGGGCAGCATAGGCTAGCGAGAGAGGCCAGGGCCACCCAACTCAGGATCTCGCCCACCATTATGCCCTCCGACTGAAATCCTCAGCTCAGCCGCCTCTTGGTTGTAGTCGAGGCCTATCAAACTCCTAACATACTCACCGGGCCTGCTCCCAGGCACTTATGCAACCAACTCTTCAACCCGTCACAGAGGTGGGGTCCTCTCCAGGTCTGCCCAGCGTATAGGCAACCACCACCACTACGAGTCCAACCCCGATCAGAAACGGTAGAGAAACTCAGCGTGGGTCATTCTGGTCGCTAACTAATTTTCATTACACGAATGAGTTTTCCAACCTGACTGACAGAGAACTAGAGGAACACACAGGATGTTCTTTTCTCCACAACACCCCCGGGGGAGGAGGGACACCCTTACCACCATGCGGCGCGGTCGAGCGTCCCTTTTACCCTGACCGCCACCAGGTTCGTCCATAGTATGTGGGGACTACTGAAAAAAAAATTCGTTTAAGTAAGAAAAAAAGAGAGAGTCATTCCACGTGAAATGGTTTCCTGATGAGGTACGCTAAGAAAGCCGCGCCTGTGTTCTACTTTCATGCCTAAGCAAGTGTTTCTTCAGCTCGTCACGTAGACTTGTGTGGCCAAGGTCACCGGAGCTTCTCGCTGTCTCTTAGCTACTGAATTTTCAGTTTAGCATCCAGAAAAGTCACACTGGATTCTAGTTTTACAGTACGCCAGTCCTGCTCATGTTGCCGGCCGAAAGTTACCGTTTAAAAAAATTAAATGTAAATAATAATATATCCTATGATTTAGAAAGTACGCTTGAAAGCCACTTTCTGTAGTTAAACTAAGATTGTTTTATCCGGGTGATATTTTTCCAGTCTGAAAGTTGTGTAGATGTAGGAAAGGATTTAGTGTCTAGGGAAGATGAGGCTAAAATATTGGGTTTTTTAGTGTATGTTAAAACTTGTTTCGTTAGATTTAGATTACTGAAATTGTTTTTCCACCACAGGTGGATTAAAAGCAACATATTGAATTGTATGAAATGCTTTTAAACTAATTCTAGCAGAAGATTGTAAAATTTTGTGTTGAAAAAAAAAATTCAATTGAATGTTTCGTGGAACCAAAACAATTACCTTAGTAGAGATTGTGAAAGGTCGGGAAAATCTTTCGTGCCACGTATTCTTCAAATCAGTGTAGCGCCATGTGCGTTGTGTGATTGGCCGATGGTTGTGTGTCACGGTGTAGCTACTCACAGACAAATCACCGAAGCCCAACCCAAGCGCTCCGGAGTTAGCACTGGCGCAGACATAAAAGTACCCAGCAGCAACGAAAGAAAAGTATCGGAAATGAAAACATTACATTGAAGCCTAGCGAACAGCGAACTTTTCCCGCAAAACCCTACTTATAAGCAACGAGACCGATTGCAAAAATAGTAGCTATCTTACTTTCACATATTATCTCCTATTTTGTCTCGGAAAATAATTGTAATCTCGCACTCACATTTCCCCTCTTCTAATCGTCCCAAAGACAGTGCCCGACATTTCAGACACGCCAACAAATATATGTATCAAGAGTTATCACGCAAAATAAAGTACCGCGTGGGTATCTGGCAGTGTGACATTTTCTCTGGTGACAGTTATCTAATCGTGGTCAATTATGGCTGAGTAGGCGAACCATGTTAAACAGCCAGAACACTAACCATAGATTAAGACGAGCACATTCACTGACGTTCCAGTTCCGCGCATACTTGTTGGAGGAGTTCTTGGGAACTGCATGATTGCATCAACTTTTGTAAGTAACATTTATTCCTATTTGTTTCTAGCAAACGCCTTTCCAATACGAAACGTTGAAGGTACGTTTATTTATGCAGGGTAGTCTTCGATTTGAGAACAACAAAACAAAATCAAGCAAGTTATATTAAGAGAACAAATTAACTTAAAATAATAGAACTATTAAATTTTATTGCAAATGCAGTAAGTCGAGGTACCGTCATAACTGTTACTGAATGTTAATATCCGATTGTTAATGCTGTATTAAAATAATTTGGTAGCGTCTTTATGCGTATGTTGGAAATAACGTTACCAGAAAAAAAGTATTTTTATCTCGAAAACTGTGATGATGTGTATAATGTTTATTTTTTCTTTCTATTTTTTAGAAAGTTTGTACAGAAAATTATATTTGCAGAGGCAACGTTAAATAATAATGAATTGACACGTAAGTACTCAGAAACTTTGATGAATTTGTGAATTTGATATGAATATTAATTTTTGTATGAAATTTCTGTACAGCTTTAAACATTTTCACTGAAGTTATAACTACATAAATACCACCCATAGTTTATTTAAAAGTAAAATTACAGTTATAATATGTAACGAGATTAAGATTTTGAATGAGACATGTGCTCAGACAAGTAAAACTAAAAAATAAAACATGCACTGAACGAAACATGGGTGTAATGGTTCAGTTGCCGCATGCTATTTTTTTTCGTACAGAAACTGCTTAAATCACGATTTCAATTAATACTATTTTAATTTTTAATAATGGAAAACAAATTTTGAATTATCACTTGGATATACACAACAAACATGTTTTTAGTGTCAAGGAAGTCTCGCCAAGCAATGCTAATATAAGTCAACTGAAGTGAAGTAAACCTATGTGGAAGACCATATAAAACAATATCGAAATATCAAAGTATCTAGACTTCGCTGCACGCGTGTCGGTCATCACAAATTCCTCAACCCTAAATTTCCAAATCGGTGGTTTTCAATAGGTGTTGTAACTGTAATAAAGCTGTTAGCCTGCAACACTAAAAATACTTTAGCTTCGACCCATGTTTGTTACACATGCGCGATGGTTGGACCATAGATAAAGATGGTACGTGAGACGTCGGTCTTAAGCATCCGTTTGAAAATAGCAGCACCTCATTTCGAATCGACGGGACAGTAATCCAGATACAAACAAGGGTGTCTGATTTCGGTGATGCGCCTTGCGTCATGAAGGGGACAAGGGAAACTCAGGAAGGGTACAAGGACGAGTGGACAAGGCCTCATTGCAACTAACCAAGGGCAGGGCCGCATACAAGGAGGGGTTGAATATAGGCGTGTTTAAACTTACACTACATGGAATAGTCAGATGGGGTCCCAACCACCCTTATCTTACAGAAAATAGTACCATTTTGCATCTTGACATTCAAATCTTCCGTGGGAGAGTATTCAGGCCCACCTCTAAATTGGAAGGGGGAAGATCGGTGTTACTTTTAGCGACCTGGAAACTTCGCGTTTTCAACGACCAGCCGGTTGGACTCCACAGTCCAGTGTACACTCTTGTCTTCAACTACTTGTTCATTTGTCACTGCTCCAGTGAGTAGCTAGTTGTACGTTTGACAAGGTAGCGCAGGAGTTGGTGAGAGTCAAATCACTTTCTTAAATAGGTTACCATGAACAGAAGTTGAAATTTACCACTGAAAAGTATGAGAAATAAAAATAAATAAATAAATTGAACAACAATGATATTATATTTATTTGCTAAAGTGACTATATACGTGTGTGTGTGTGTGTGTGTGACAATTTCAACAAATAGTGAATATTTTGTTTCCTTTAGAGAAGTATTCCTTGCACGGATACATACAAAAACACTGATTTTTCTTGAACACTATCTTCTCTTTTATCTTACTTAATATTAATTAATTAGAAGAAAATGAGAATGGTAAAATGTTGAGAAACCCTATGTTGCGAGCTCATACCACCATTTCTTAAGTTAACATAAACTTAACTAACCTAAACTAAAATTAATTCTCTACTGCAGATTAGGACTGTCACTGTTACTATTTTTTACTAATGAGAATTTCCTTCACTAGTTGCGTTGATGTAGACAAAGAATCAACATTATGCTGGTACTTATGGAGAAAACTTCATCCTTCGGCAATGTTCGGTTTTTATAGCCGAATGTCTTTCAACAAACGCCGGACTGAAAAGAAGGAAACCTACTTAGATGATAAATCCGAACCTGGTTACGAATAGAGAGAGAAATGAGGCGGTTTCGCCGTTTTCAATACTTGAAAAAAAAAAAAAAAAAAAAAAAGCGTCCCGAAAAAGCGACCGTGATGACGTACATCGCCGTCAGATAATCGTTGGCACGCAAGTCGCCAATTTCTTCAGCGCTAGATATGGAAGTGACTCCGGTGGTATTGTTCACCGACGTATTCGGCACCGCTCCATTCTTATTATTACCATCTATATGTGGCGTTGTATCCGGCAGTGTTTGAACACGCCCTGGTGGACAGTCACCTTGTAAAATATTACGTCTGTTTATCTGAAGTCTCATCAAGTACTGACATTGTCTAAATATTTTCAACAGTTTATGAAAAACTGTGATGGTAAATGTAAAACTATACGGGAATACACGCGTACATTTGCATAGGCCTTCACTAAGGGGCGTCGCCTACCTGCGCGTAAGATGCTCAGAAATGACGGAGACATAAGGGCGACCTTGAATCGCGCATTAAACGCCGCATCGCCCCAACGATCCAAGCGCTGAACTAGCGTGCGTCTGTAGAAAAGTTCAGTGCAAGTCTCAATCTGAGTTTCACACACATGCGGTTTGTAGAGTTTGAAGTACGGCAGTCTGAAAAGGCAGTTTTTAGCTATGTTGGAGGATTTATAAACATTGTTTTATTGCCCATGGTGACATTTCATCTTTGTCCGAAGTGAGTTTTATTTCTAATGTTGGCACAATGGGCACATGTGGAATAATTCCGTTAAAAATTACTATTTACGAACACTCTGTAAAGCATATTTTGAAGCTCTTGGTTGGTGGTGCAGTTTAACGTAAAATTAAGTTTTTCCAGTGCGTCCTATTACGGAATTAATGTACGTTATACTGTAAATTCTGCTTTGGTGTGATAAAAGTAATACAGAAACACATTATATGCTCATAGATCGCTTATTCAATCTACTGGCCATAAATTCGAGACACTCAGTACTAATATCGAGATTGAAATCACACAACGCTATGGTCATCCGTGTCGCCGTGAGCTGAATTTAATTTTTGGAGTACAACAGCTACATAATTGCAATAAACGTTGGGAAAACCTGAACCGACCTACAATGCTATACATCACCTACATAATGATAAGAGTCAATCGCAAACATTTTAAATGTTTCCATTTTTTTTTTTTAATCATGTTTTTTTCCATTCACTCGTAGTGAAACGATAAAAAACTGTAGCGTGGATATCTGAAATGTCCGTGGCTGTTGATACCAGCTCAACACTTCGACAACAAACATGCACAGTCCAACACAAAATGAGAGGTGAAACACTAACTATACCTAGGGACCCTTGTTTTTCGCGAAAATAATTTTGCCTGACTTTGTTTAGGTGCCTTACGCACACATCTGCAGGTCTGCTTCGTGGTCAGTGATTGGATATTTTAACTCTCACGAGCCTTAGGATTCTACCAGCAAATCACAGACGTGTGGTGTTGCAGGAACGTTATTATAATTGGCGCAGTCAAATGAAATACTGCTCTTCACATAGACACGCTGCCAATGACCATAAAGCAGAATTACAGCTTTGTAAGTAAGGCACTGAAACAAAGTGAGACAAAATTCTTTTCGCAAAAAATAAGGGTCCCTAAGTCTATACCCCATGCTTCAAATGCGTTGCAATGTGCTCGTAAACAGGTTTTTTCTACGAAAATATTCCACGTGTACCCATTGTGCCAACGTACGAAAATAAAACACACTGCAGACAAGATCGGAACCTCATTGATAAAAAAACATGCTCATTAAAAACACTTTCCCTAAGCCCTCCGTTATAGCTAAAATCGGCTTTTTCAGACTTCCGTACTTTAAAAAGTACTAACCGGATGTATGTGAAACATAGATTGCGACTTTCAATGAACTTAGTTACAGACTTTCCACCAATAAAATTATATGGTCACCGCTTAGTGTCCCATAGTAAAACTGTTCGGCGGGAAGCTTGCACGCTAGTTCAGCGCTTGGCTCGTTGAGGCGACGCAGCATTTGTTGCGCGCTTCAAGGTCGACCTTACTGCTCCCGTCACTTTTGAGCCTCTCACGCGCGGGTAGGCGGCGCCCTTAACTAAACTTTCCCACCCAAACTACGATGTTAAAAATATCTGTCGTGTGGGAAAATTTTATTTACGTAAAACATAAATAAAATATTTGTGTATTTAATAAAAATATATCTAAGTCATTCGATTAAATATATAATTCAAATTTTTATGAGCCAATAAAAACACAACCACGCTACGCCACTGCAGTAGCAGTCAATAAGTAAATAAATAGCTGCAGTGTGTTTAAAGGACTGTACAGTGTAACGAGAAAAAAACTGTAGCGTGGATAACACAATTCAGACAGATATGTTGAAAATAGTTTTTTTACTATAAAAAGTATATTTTCACAATAAAAATGGTACATTTTGTTTACTTACCGACTTTGTCAAATTTGAAGTGCGTATTTAGTGAAAATGGTGTATTTTTTGTTCTGAAAGATAAAGTGTGCTCTTTAGGAAAATATCAATTTTCAAAACCCATTTTTGACAGTTTCATGATATGTACTGCCATTTAAGGTTTAAAAATTAATATTTTCGAAAACAGTGTAAATATAAAACCTTGACCGCAGTCATAGTTGCGAAGTTATGTTGTCAAGAAACTATGTAGGACACTTTGACAACTTCATATTCAAATTAACTGGTGACAGACTGGTGGGTCTACTTGTGTCCTTTGAGGCAGTGACGCGTCAAGGTGTTGTTTGTCGGCTGGCCTGTCTCACAGGTGCCACTGGTCAAGGCTGGAGGTGGCGGCCGTGACGTCACGCCGCCGTGACGAAACGCAAAAAGAAACACGACGATAAACATGAGCAAATGCTTTTAGTCGCAGGTTGGTGGAGGGAAACGGGGAAGGGGGGACTGGAAGATGTTTTTGCCTGTGCGCGGATCTCGTGTTGAACAGGTGAGTTCGGCGCGGCGACCTTTCTCCTTATCTGCCCCTCCCCCTTCCCGAAGAGTTGGAACCCCTGCCCCCTCCACTCTCCGCGGTCCACTTTTCCCGCGTCAGTGAGGTCCCAGCGGCCGAGAAAGCAACAGGTGTTTGTAATCAAGACAGCGTGTGTGCGTGAGTGTTGGTTGGTGCGTGCGTGGAAGAAGGTCCGACCCGTCGCGCGGGGATGTTCTCGACGTACGGATGATGCCGAACGTCTCGACGCTCATCTCTGGCGCTGTGTCGCTCAGCGTCCTCGCTGGCTTCGTCTCCGGAATCGTCTACCTCGTCGTCGCCGGCATACGATGGGCGGGGTGAGTACCGACCCTGCGTCAAGTCTCGCCGAAACTCTCTCTGTCTGTCTTTGCTCGGTGAAATATTGTCTATTATCACAGCTGACACACGGCCTTCAGTGTTCCGACTTTTTTCCCTGGAGAAAATCAATATTTCCCTGCAATGTTTCAAACATGTTTCATTAATTTAAATATAATCAAAACCCTAGGGATTAGTCATACCGTCCCGAAATTCTGAGGTAACTGTCGCACTTTACAGTACTAAGGTTTTGAAGTAGAGCTGCAATAATACTAAGCAAACAAAATCAATCATTATTGTGTTTTGGTAATATATGTATATAAGGATATGTATATTGTACACTGCAACAAAAACTCTCCTATCCCTTTCCCTGAAAAAAATATATAGCCTTGGCTACGCCCGTTAAAACATTTACACTTAGGCCTAATGTGATTACGTGACCAACACTGTGCAATTTGTTTCATTCAGTTATGCATCATATTGCTTTTTATTGTTCTCTAAAAATAAAACTACCGTAGTATTCCGTGTAGTCGGGATATTTGCATATCCGGCCCTACCATCGCCAAATGTGGCGTGATTACCGCGATCTGTACTTATTCCTCGCATAAATAAAATTTGAACACATGATGTTTGCAAAATTACCTATCAACGTCAAAAATGTAAAATTTAACGCTAGCGAAAAAAAAAAAAAAAGCTAATCGTAATTTACTTAAAGGTTTGTATAGAAGACATTATTTTATAAAAACTACAGGTAACATTACATGAAAACTGTGCAGAAATGGCACTATTTTCTACCGTTAGTAATAAATAGTATGACAAACATTATCCTAATGAAATTGTGTAGGTACGTGTAGATGTCTTGGCATCTTATTTCAGTATGAATCAAATAATTTTTGTACGCGAATGTATAAGTTTTCATTACTATAAATGTAGTTCAACTCATGAATTGTAAAACTGAACTTATTATTTTGTGTCTGTGCGACAGTTGTGCCCTGAAGGTTGTTTTATCTGTGTACAATACATCAATATACTGCTACGAGGTGCGTATCAGAAGAAACGTTCAAGTTCGAACACTGAATCTCTCTACGCATTAGCCTGACTGTTCTAACGTAGGCCTACTTCGAGTCAGAGTGACTCATTGTAACCTCACATCGGACCTAGCGTACGAAGTGCGTTCATCACGCTTACGTATCTGAGACGATGAATTTATGGACAATTTTTAACCTTTTGTTCAACATCCTAAGTGTGCAATTTAACAACTACGAGATATACCGTCCATATCACTTAGGTATGTACTATATTTTACCGATTTTATTGTCCGTTTCCTTCCACCCCTTAAATTGTGACCCCACAGTCGAGTGACCTGAGACATTCGGGTGCTATCCTACGGAAACACTGTCGCCAGCCAAGTTGGCTGCTAGGTTCTGTAGTAGCTTATTATTATGAAAAAAAATATATATTTTAAACCCCTACAAACACTGTGCACTCCTACACATTAAGGCGCAGGCCTGATGGCCGTGTGTTTGTGTTAGTGAGGCACGGCGCCTAGGGAGATGTTGACCCGTAAGACACTGAAACGGTATGCAGTGTTATCGTAGTTCACTCGCCTGACACACCTTCAGTGGTGACTCCATCTTTTTATTGGTGGAAAGTTTTAAGTTAAGTCCAATACACTAACGTAATGTTTTGAAACTACCATTCCGAAATCGTTTGAATTGTTTGTTATTTTCGTAAATGTACACATTAGAAACACGCTGAGAAGATTCATAGAATTAAGTGTTCTGCTAGCACGTTGCAACCCTGTTTACGAGACAGGCGGATACCTTAAATACACGTCGTCCAAAAATAAGGAGGGTACACGATTATAGTTTATTTGAGCAAATTGCAGGTACTAGTAGCACCAAATACCGACGTTGATGCTGGCAGCAAACACAAATTTTAATTTTAACAAAACATGTCACTCCAACACTTTCGGAGGCCTTTCTTTCCTCCTTATAAACATTGTATGAATTATTAATTTCGTCACATATTACATATAATCATATGATCTACTATGTAGAAATAAATATTTGTTTGTTCGTCTTCTATGCGTTCCTATGCCTTCATCCATAGGCGATGAAAATTAGCTGAGTTGTTGTGCGTGCGCCCACAAAGGCTTCTACCAAGAAAAACCGAAAAAGCGGGAGAAAATTGAGTAGAGGGGCAGAACAGGGTACCCAAAAAATTTAATTGCCATTGCAGCGCATGCAGTGACTGCTAGTATGTAATAAAAACGTTGGACAATTAAGTGCAGAGACTAAGAGTGGATAATCGCATCGAGTTCATTAACACAAGATGTAATGAGTATCTAACAGATAATGGAATCATCTTTGAAAAAAACTGTTCGCTACTCTCTACTCTCGTGGCAAGATCGAGCGCGAGAACATCAGAATAGTAATGGAGATGGTCAGATCTATGTTACATTCTAAGAATGCTTCTCAATCCCTTTTGGCAGACGTAGTGAATACGTCTGCACACTTTCTGAATCGAACACCAACCTCTTGCTACCTTTTCACGTTTTGGGGCTTAGATTTACAAATGGAATTCTGAAATACATATAGTTAAGAGTGATATATTTGTGATGGAATATTATTTTGAAAAATGTGTACAATATGAATACAAGCAATACTACAGAATATTTGTGACTTACAACACTATGAATCACAGCCCCTCATTTAATGATAACGAAAGTGAGAAAATGCGTGGTGCCATCAGTACGATTCCAAGAGCCGTGCATGGTGGCTTTGCGTCGTTATGACGTCATAAATACTTTCAATATATTTATATAGGCTCGCGAAGTTGATAAAATCAATATCAAAAACGGTGGCTACGGTTTAGTCGCGCAGGTATTACAGCTAATGCAGGTTCTGGTGCTTTGGAATGAGTATTCTTTAGAAAGTCTCATTACGTCAAGCCCGTGTTTAGAAGACTATCGGAAATCAACAACCGTGACCTAATCTTTTAGACATGTTCTGTTCATGAGACTGTTGCAACTATTGTTGCTGTAATAAGTGCAACTTCTTCGTCTACTGTTCATTGTCTTTCAGCTTCAGTACATGCGACCTTGAGATTTAATAAATAAACACACTGGCATTTCATCAGCCTACTGAATTCCGTTAAGATCGTCCTCATGGCTATCGGCAGCAGATACTTGCACTGAGATGTGAGTAAGGCAAATGGCCTTTATGTCTCGTCGCCACCGAGGTCACTAGAGACGATAAAACATAAATTTATATGACATTAAATGGGAAAAGAATCGGCCATGGCCTTCAAGGAACCCTCCTAGCATTCGCCTTGAGCAATTTCGGGAAAGCTCCAGAGAGAAGGGTTGCTACAGTCCACCATATACAATATGCTTGTATATGGCGAAACAAATATGTATTACTTATAACAATTAAAAATGGGTTTTCTTGTTCCAACTAAATGTATGTTTCAGCACCCTCGTGCTGAAGGAACAGAATCAACCAGGCAGCTATATATACGGTTTATTAAACTTTTACATTGTTGTTTCGCCATAAACAAACTTATGTCCGGTTGATTGCACTATACATTTTTCATTGTGCTTGGGATACCGAAATCAGGATGGTCGGAGCCGAGAATTGGATCACGACCATACCGAATGAGAGTCCAACATGTTATCTCTCGGTCTGACATATTAGCGTGAATTAACCTTCAATAATGAGTAGTAAAACAGAAGTCTGACTTCCGCGTGGAATATGCTGTATAGTAAGCGCGTTGAATGGAATTAACTAGTTCTCAACTTTCTCGCCTCGTCACACTAGCTGAGTATTATTTATTTATAGAGGATTTACGTGTACTCGAACATATTCACGGTCTGGGAAGAAGTCAGAGCCTGAATTAAGAGGCTGTGTCACCAATTATATTGGAATTACTCGTTTAAGTGTGTGATGAAGGAAGGGTGTGACGAATTATCGGCAGTGTTTTTTTACAGAAAAATTTTATTTTACGATTACGTGTGTATTGTTGGACTAAATTCGTACTAAGAGTTATTTTGCCTTCTTTTTGTAGGGATATATATTAACGTTCGTAATGAAAAGTAAGATAGTAAAAAGTCCCTATAGTGGTATTTTGAAAATAATTTAAACACATCTTGAATCAAAAATAAGTTAAGAGAAATCCAGAATGACTAGTGACACGAGCTCTTCATAATGTTTTATCGATGCTCTCGCTCGGTCGGTTACAAAATAACCAATATTTTAAGGGCCCGGGGTGTCCTTAGTTTTGCACTGTCTTCTAGTAACACATAAGTACAAAAACTACGCACCCCACTTGTTAATCTGCAGAAAACTACATGAACCACGCACCTTAGCAGACATGGTTACACCAAATAACAAGGCTATTAAGGTTGCTGCTTTCTGGACTAAATTTGGAATTTAAACACCTGAAAACCTGATGGACACCACTTTCTTTACCACGTGACATTAGTATAATTTAATAAGTTGACTCGGTTATTCTAAGTTGTGTTAGTAATTTTATAGTCCTTACTGCATGCTGTTTCGACAAGAATAAAACCGAATAAAGTACACAAACTGGTTTGCTGCATGGTAAAATATTTATTAGCATCATCCAGTAATAATGCCAAGCTCTGAGCATCAGAGGGCGATTAAATTAAGTCACGATGTTAGGCTGGAAACACAAAATTTTCAGTTTTATGCGTACAAACACTAACACGAGAAGAGTTTCCAAGTGTACAATAAGTCATGATAATGTGAAAAAGTCGCAGGTTTTTGGACATTCATCTAACCTCAGCAGGTTACTATATACGGGATGTCAAGAAACAAACGCCTCACAAGCACACCACGCGAATACTAAACTAAATTGGAGGAGAAGATGTTAAAGGTAACATTTGTACGGCGATATTTAACGGGCACATTGTGGCAACACTGCACGGAGATACTTCCCTCTTGCGCCCCACACATATCTTACTTATCTTCCTACTACTGTTCTGACCTGCGTATTATGAGTCCAGGCCACGGTCGTAGAAGAACAGGTCTGGACACTCGCCTGTCTACCAATGTTTTTTTCTTGACCCCTTGTTGTTTGGCTGTAGTTCGTCAAGTTACCGACAATGTCGTACTTTTTGGCGCTGTAATCCGGGCGGTCGGACTCAAACTCCACCCACTTCTTTCCTTTGTTAAATTTATAAAGTAAATAAATATTACTGGAGCCTTTTCTTAAATGTGTGTGCGAAGAAACTGTTTCATAAATTGATAAAAAATACGTCTTGATAAATTGTTTATCTTAGTGGGAAGGAAGAGGGCGGAGTTTGAGTCCGACCGCCCTAACTGAAGCGCCAATAAAACACAATATTCTCGGTAACTTGCTGAACTGCAGCCAAACAACAAGGGGGTCAAATATCCAGGCGAGTGTCCAGACCTGTTCTTCTACGGCCGTGACCAGGCTAAAATCCTGAGCAGTCCAAACATATGAAAGGGGAGCGCAAGAAGGGACTATCTCTGTGCAGTGTTGCCACATTGCGCAATGTACATTTTGCCACTAACATTTTCGTTTCCAATTTAGCCTTGGATTCGCGTGGTGTGCTTGTAATGCTGATGTTTCTGGACATCCTGTATGCTTCATATATTGCTTTCAGCCCGAAGACTGGTTTAAACCTCAGGGGAAACCCTGACTAGGCGAGGATGATAATGCTGTGGTTCGCCATTGCTTTCCGTAGGATGTGCGAGAGAGGGAAACTCAACACCCAGTCCTGAACCCGGGAATGTAACTGTACAGGTATCTCCCCTCCCGGGAATCGAACTCAGGACACTTTACCCACCGGTCAGAAGAACTAACCACTGAGCTAAGCGGTCTCATTACTCGACGAAACAGCCTGTAAATAGTACTCTCTGGTAGTGACATCTGGGCGAGTACAGTATAGAATAAAATTCCTATAGGCTGTTAACTATAAACTGTGCACTCAACAGCACTTGTAATTAATTAAAAATATGTTTCATGCTACCAATAAATGTTAACTATCGAGAGCATTGAAATGTTTGCACTAGTTTTTAGTTACCTGGAAATTTTCGTATTAAAAATAGTAAAGATGACTGCAAAACGGCTGAAAGAAAACTTAATGCAGTGCTCACTTAATCGTGACCGACCTATAATAATCTCGGAATGTACGCACGGCTGTTAAAATTCCCAGAGAAAGTGCTGTGTCATAGCAATGGACGACTTGAAGTACAAGGCCCCTGACGTCACCGCAGGAGAAAAGTATTGTGGGAAACAAAGCTTGTTTACAAACATGCTGATGATTAATGTTTATCTGAAAAAAAAAACGGCAAATTCTAAACAAATAATCAATTTTCTTTACGTGCATCTCATCCGGGACATTTGAAGCCAAACAGCTAAATGAAGGTTATGTTCGGTTGCGGTATCCATGGAGATAGGAATTGTTTCCCACACCTGACTGAAGCTCCGCCTCTTTTCAAGTCGTCCATTACCGTGCCGTTGAACTGGCCAATATGACAGGGCGGATGTTTGGCAGGCCGCTACGTAGTTTCCAGACCAATGCCTGTACGGGTGCATTGTGTGCAACCAAGTAAAACTAGGAAACTCATTCTTTCACAGGCTACTTCAACTCCACAAATAGCCTTTTTCCTCCTTTTGTTCAGGAAGTTGTGAAATGTATTCCCATTGCAGTTTCCCTTTTTAAAAAAACGTGGGATTGCGTAAGTTTTGAATTTCCTGTGTGCGACGAATCCAACACTGTGGACAGGTTCAGTTTTCAAATATGTCGCAAATATTTTCTCAAGTTAATAGAATGTTTATTTCATTGATCTAGACGCAGTTGTAAACGCAAGCACAATAAAACATTTTCGAATCAAAGACATTTGAAACACAGAATAATTAAGTACCTTGAGTAATTTACATTGGTAAGTAGAGATGATGGTTTATCGCGGGAAAACTTGACTATTTGCTAGGCTTCAACGTGCGTTCAGCTTATCAAAAGATTACTGGCTTTTCCTTGTACGGGAAGCTACTGCCCAATTTGACCTAGCCAATAAGAATACCGCTATTATAATATTTGATGCATATTATTGGTCTGTAGACAGCTACGTTGTGTCAGTGTTTTCAAGGCTATGTTGGTACAAAACATTTTCGCGATATACCATCATCTCTATTGGTAAGTACAGTAAACAGTAAAATTTAGACTTTGATGATGTCATTATGTAGAAATTATATGATTATTGCACATACAAATTAAATTGGACTAATATGTGACAAAGTAATGTCTACAAACGGTAAAATACAGGCCTGCAGTAGAAATTTAAAATACCAAATGTTTTGGCTTATATTTATCGCTCGAATGCTTGGTTCTAAGGTGAAAAATTAAAATTAAAATAAAAGAAAACAGAAACGGATTCTGTACCAGAATCAACATACAATGAGGAGCGACCAGTTATCTCTTGGCTAAGAAAAAACCTATTAGTACAAATCGCATAAACAAAGAATGATATTAGCAATGGTAACGAAAATAGGAAACTTATTCAAATGGGTTGCTTTCGTCACACGTCAGTTACAATAATACTAATAATAAGACGTTACTGACTCTTTCACAACACACACAAAAAAAAACTGAGAAAAACAATTGCCAGCGTCTGCATCTGATAAAAAAAAGTACATGTACGGGAAGTTGAATGCCGAGTACCAACAATGACGTTCGTTGTCGGAATGTCATTCAATTTCATGGGCACACCGGCATACAAGTCCTGTACTGGCTTGTAACAAGTGAATGAGTTTATGGCGAACATATGTTTTGCTCCAAGGGGTTTCAGTGACTTGTGTGCACATCTGCAGCTCTGCCTCACCGTATTCTGATTGGTGCAGTAAAATGAGAGACATGTCTGAACAAAGACACGCTGCCAATAACCGTGAAACAGAATTTCCAATGTGCACGTGTTGCATTGTAACAAAATAGTACGAAAATCTTTTCACAACAAAATTATGGCTTTAATCATAGAAAACGACAGCGAAATATAGTACTGAATTGTTCGTCAATATGGCGAACATAGAAGGTTTCCATTAATAGTTACCTTAATGTTAGGATAGAACCACTTCTTACATCGTATTGTGAAAGAGATGAATCAGATACTGGAAGAATTAGCGGTTCATGTAGTAACACGTAGTCTAGACTTCTCTGATCCATCTGTCAACGTGGTATAGATTGTGAACTGTCACGGTAAGCTAAGCTGCTACTTTCGTGAGAACTCTTTGTGAGCTTTACTGGGCTGCGTTTAATACAGCTCTTCTGCATCATGTTGGTTTCTTAGTGTGTGTTAAGAAAAGCTGTGAACCAATAATGTGAGACATAGGGTATTGTGTTAATTGTGTTACGAATTTAGTCAGTGTGTGCTTTGAGTGACCATATTTTCTGTACAGTTGAGTAAGTTGTTACATTTGTTAATATCTTTGTGGGATAAGCTTCTTTTTTCATTTAACA
This sequence comes from Medauroidea extradentata, assembly GCA_003012365.1. Lineage (NCBI taxonomy): Eukaryota > Metazoa > Arthropoda > Insecta > Phasmatodea > Phasmatidae > Medauroidea > Medauroidea extradentata. The sequence continues at coordinate 19,770 of PNEQ01104382.1, forward strand.
GAACATGAGAAAATTCAATTACTTCAGAGGAAGAAGTACATAAACTAGCGCTAAATGCTTTACGTGCAGAATGTGAAATATTCCGGTTATCTTTTTTTTTTATTTAATACGAAAATGCAGCCAAGCTTCCCAGAGTTATAAGTGTGGTGAACCATTTATGGAACCTGTAAGTTGTGCCTATGATTTCGGCGGAAGAAATCGTGCCAAACGAATGTTTCACTCTGGCTCAGTATTTGTCCTAAGAGTTTGAAAAACCAGTTATCTCAAATTTTCCTCATATTGTTTCTTCAAGGAAAAATAATAATTTCAATCAACGTTTTGTTTATATTATAAGAAATTCCTTGAATATTACTGTGTCTTTGCATATTTCTGAATACCTGTATTTAAAAAAAAAAATACGTGAAATTCCAAAGGTGTCATTTTCACTCAAAATTATTTCATTCATAACGTTCTAGGAGCGGATCCAGCTCTTGGTTTTTTGGGGTGTAGGGCATTCCTTAAAAATATATATGCCTACATCCCGAATCAAAGAAGGTGGATCCAGGGCTCTTCCCCAAAAAAATGTAGTTTTTAAGGTGCAAAATGGCGCTATTTAAGGCGTTTCCTCAAAAAATATATACCGCTTTAAAATTTGTAATATTTTAAGGATAAACTATACATAAAAGGTCAAAAAGGGGACGGCCCCCCTGAATCCGCCCTGTATCGTTTGAATAGTTTTTACTTTGGGTAAGTCGCAATTATAATCAAATCGCTACTTTGACATGTACTTGGAACCGGAAAATATTTAATTCATTGGAAACTGCTGTTATTCTAATGTGTAAGAGATGGACAGTGTTTGGTAAAATTACAGAATTAACAGTTTTTCGGTCAAGAGCACCCTTAAGAAGCCTCGTACGTGTGTTGCAACATATTGGAATGAAGTTTAAATCAAAGCCTTTAAAATGCATTTTAATTGTTTCATTAATTTTTATATTTGTGCGGCATAGAGTTTGTTTTGTAGCCATACACTGTGACTACTTTTTTAGGGTAATAAAAATTTTCTTGCTTTCATAGATTTTGTATAATGACATGTTAAAAGTCCTAATTTTACATAAAACGGTTTTATACAGTAAAGGAAATCCAACAGACTTACAAAAATGAAATAATTCATCTTGAAGAACAGTGTCACGGGTATGTCAATACGTGTATAAAAATCTGCAGTGACGTTTTTGTATTACAAAAGTGCAGAAAAATGACAATGTGTTATTTTAATTTCTACAATTTTTTTTAAATACCGTACAGAAATATTCAGCGGTATTTTATACGTATCTTGACGTAGCCAGTGACACTGTTCTTCAGTGTGAATTACTTCATTTCTGTAAGTCAGTTGGTTTTTCTTTCTAGCATAAAACCGTTTTATGTAAAATTAGGGCTTTAACATGTCATTCTACAAAATCTACGAAAGCTATATAATTTTCATTTTTGTTAAAAAAAAAAAGTCACAATATAGACCTATATCTATAAAACCAACAATATCTCGAACAAATAAACATTATTAAAACAATTAATATATTGCAGAGAGCCACCCACCCCTCAAATTATTAATTTATATAATCAAGGTAGCTAATGACATATTTTAAAGAGCTAGTGGAAAATAGATTAAAGTAAAATATTTACATCGGCAATTTTTAACAATTTGAAAATTTTCTTGTGTTTGTGCATGTGCAGTGTGTGCAAATTTTTATAGCCGTTTTTATCATCGGTCCTACCTTTTTTGTTTTGTTAAGGAAACCCCATTTTTTGATACAGTTCAAGCACATTTTGTAAGACAATGCTGAAAATATGCCTGTAAATACATTTTTGATTTCTGTGTGCGTAACATCATAAATGCTACAACTGTTGTGTGTAACAGTCAGAACAATTTCGAAAGGGCAACAGATGTAAAATAAGTATTATGTTAATACTATATTGTTGCACCATGTTTATTACGTACTAAGTAAAACTTGGCGACTTTATAAATGTGATCAGATTGTTTAAAACAGAAATTTATTATTACATAATCACTCTGAATACTTACAGAAACATTCCTGTGTCACAAAAATTTAGCGTTATTTGGACAGTAGGGCGAAAATTATTACAATATTAACTATGTAAATTCTCAAGGATTGTATTTACGGTAATGATAACGCAGTTATTTCTACAAGACGTTTATGTGGGAATCGTGCCGGACGATGCCGCTGGTCCGCGGGTTTTCTCGGGGATCTCCCGTTTCCCCCGCCCCTTCATTCCGGTGTTGCCCCATACTCACCTCATGTCGTCCCTCACCAGCGCTGAAGACCTCGATGTTAAGCGCTGACCAAATTCTCTCACTCACTCTACAATACATTATCTGTTAAATTTGAATTACAATATTATCAGTATGTGTCAATGCACATTGCACATTTTCCTCGTATGGACACATGTAGGTGTAAAATGCCCTTTTTTCATTTGAAAAAGAGGCAGTAAAATGATGTTGCAGTCCTAGTGTATTTCTTTAAAGCATATACAAACAGGTTAGAGACGTGTGTTCTTGAAACAAGGAAGAGCCTGTGTTTAAATTCCCTGGCATACAACTTCGTTTTGGCGAACCACTGCTTGCGGTTGATGCCAAAGCATGAACGCATTGGTATAACAAGCACTTGAATCCAGATTAGAGGACAGGTAAGGGAACATATATAGAGTCATTTATTAATGCGAGTATTCCTATTGAGTTCATTTTCACCCAAGAAAACTAATTTGGCATGTAATTAGAGCGAGGCAGTGAGCTGCCCAGCAAGCAGCAAGGCTATTGCGCACACAAGTATTCCAAGCCTGTTTGTTCACCTGCTGGATGGGAGAATTTATGGGGTGTTATAACGGTCACGTGCCAGGGTAGCCGGCAGAGCAAGTTTACCCACGTCGAACAACCGGTAACGATGGCATCTTCCCGAACTGCTACCGCAAGAAACTTCTTGGCCTGCGAAGTGGCCACTTTCTCTGAAGGCACAGGTGTACCGTTGCCGCCAACATTTACACTACACATTGCTATGGGCAGAGACTAGGAATTTTCGCGAATTTATCTGAGAAGACGCTAAATTTTTAACTCCTTTTCGTGTGAGTTACTTTCGTGATTGGATCACTGTTTATCAGTGGCGGCTCGTGGATTGTTGCCACAGGTGGGGCTGCATAGATAGTCGAAACTGTACACTCTTGATGAACGCGCCTTAGACCAACGACCATGAAATATTTGTCGGCTACTATATCTTTTGTGACCACTTAGTGGTGAGGGGCACCTGCACATCAGCGTGTCAGTGGCTGTAGAACCAACCACAATCCTGTACAGCTCTTGGCATCTGCAGCCCTACCTGGCAACAACCCACGAGCCGTCACTGCTGTTTATAAAACTCGACCTTGGAGAATATGCACCAATAACAAATAGAGCAACGGTAACTCTTTGGACTCACATTCGAAAGGATCCGTGTTCGATTACCGACTCCGGCTATTTTTATTTGGATTTTCCAAGGTTTTCCGAAATCGCACCAGACGAATGTTGGGATGGCCGACTCTTTTACTAGTTCCTGTGCTTGTCCGCGCGTCAGCTCTGAGTCTTTGGCGGATATGTGTTTTTCGCCCGTAAACATATACATAACACAACGAGGCCTAATAGCATGCGACGCACATGCTAGCCGAAGTAACGTCGGCGTGTTTGATACTGTGTTACTGTAGCGTACATGAGGTTTACGAAGAAAAGTGCATACACGCTAGGGACTCAGAGCTGGCGCGCGGACAGTAGGATACTACAATGAGTTAAAATTTTCAAACGGTATCTGCCAGCTGACAAAAAGTGAGCTCTTTCGTGTGACAGACTATACATACAGTATGACTTTGCCTGTGCCAATAAACATTCTGTGAATGGGTGATTGGTTATACAAAACCTGTCCCTCAACGCAATTGAAATATCACTACGTATACTCGTAAAGGTTTACAGCTCAGTTTCTAGGGCTTGAGGGGGGGGGATATTTCTTTAACTCAGGCACCTGACTACTCTACAAAAGCATAAACCTCATAAATAGTACCTAGTAGAAGTAATTAACCCTATCAACCACAAGTCAGCTTGTGGAGAGAGCAATTGTTGAGCATTCTTATTAAGGGAAGAGTTCAGCGAAAAATTTAACCGTGGTAATAACTTTTATATCTGTGTAAGCGATATGGTTTGTTTTGTAGTCATAAACTGTGAATTTGTTTTGTGAAAATTGCTAAGCTTTTATAGTTGTGGTATAATGGCATGTCAAAGTTCAAATTTGCATAAAACGGTTTTATACGAGAAAGGAAAACCGGCATTGGATTTTTATTTTTAAAAAATATCGATTTTAAAATAAAAAATTTGTCAAATTTATGAAAATGTTTTTAAAACACAAAAAGAATTATTCAGTGCGGTTTTTTATACAATGGTTGGTTTAGTCCGTGATAATTTTCTTCAGTATATAAATTTTCACTTCTTTGCATCTGTTAGGTTTCCTTTATAGCTTGAAACCGTTGTATGGAAATTTGAACTTTTAAACGCCATTATACAAATACTATGAAAGCTAAAATATTTTCGTTATAGTAGAGATTGGTCACAGTGTATGATGTCAACAAAAAACCACATTTCGTATAAATACAAAAATTAATAAAACAAGTAAATTATTCAGTGAACACCTCCCTTAAGAGGGCGTGGTGCATAATTCAACGCTAAATGCATGAATCTATAATTGTAGGTCTCTTGAAATCAACTTTTGAAAATTAAACAATAGCAATCCTAGACAATAGTTTTAGCCAACGTTTTAAATAAAATTGTTTCCTGTGTTACGAACTTCTGAGGCACAATCTGTGACGCCGGAACCTCGTGCATTTTACTGCGGCGCAAGAGATCACGCGTAACGAATTAGTAATTCTGGATAAATATTTACTAATAAAAATGGCAAATAACATTGTCTAGGTTTGTCATTGAGTATTTTCCATATTGGCTTCGAAAATAGCGTAGAAATCAATTGATGTTTTCAGCGTTTATTTATCTACCATACACTCTTAAGGGCGCCGCCTACCTGAGCGTTAGATGCTCAGAAATGACGGAGCTGTAAGGTCGATCTAGAAGCGGACCAAAAATGCCCCATTGCCTCAACGAGCCAAGCGCTGAACTAGCATGCTAGCGTCCCACCGAACCGTTTTTACTATGGCACACTAAGCGGTGACCACATAATTGTATTGGTGGAAAGACTGCAACTAATGTCAGTGCTGGTCACAATCTGAGTTTCACGTACATTAGGTTAGTACTTTTTAAAGTACGGAAGACTGAAAGGGCGTTTTTAGCCATAATGGAGGGTTTAGAAACAGTGTTTTTAATGGTCATAGTGTCTTAACAATGTGGTTGCAACCTTGATAGAAGTGTGTTTTCTTTTCGTGAACTGGTACAAGGGGCACACGTGGAACAGTTTCGTAGAGAAAACCTGTTTACGAATACACTGCGACGCATTTAAAGCGTGGGGTATAGGCGGCGTACTTAAGTCTATTAGTATCAGTAAATGTTTCACTGTTTCGTAAAAATGTATAGGAACGGTGCCATTGATACATGAAGAACAATTTCACCATACCTGCTTTATTAACACACTCATACGTTAGTACAAGTAGAAATTATAATTTATCGCGGAAAAATTTGACTATTTGCTGTGTTTCAACGTACGTTCGTAGCTTATCAAAAGATTACTGGCTTTCGCTTGTACATGTAGCTGTTGCCCTATTTGACTGATCCAATAAGAATCTCGCAGTTGTAATATTTGATGTCTATTATTGGTCTGTAGACAGCTACGTTGTGTCAGACGCATAACACCCAATCATACATGTCGCAAGAAACCATAATGTTTTCAAGGGTGTGTTGGCACAAAAGATTTTCACGATATACCGTCATATCTAATGATAAGTTAACATATAATTTTTACAGTGTATAATGGCAAAGCTGGTAATGATATCGCCACCTGCAACGCCTCCAACTGCGGGGGATTAAATAATGTTCAACTGCAACAAACAGGATAGTCCATCATTTTGTTTCTGGAAAATTTAAAGCAAAGCTAAGGACAGTTGTCTGTTCCACACCTGCGCATATGTACACACACATCTTATATTAACAAAAACAGTCTGAGAATCCCATTTATAACTGCTGTATGTTGGAGAAATCCAAACTCGTGTTTCTCGTGTACGGGATAATTTGAAAGCATCATCAATACTTCGTCGTCCGATGAGTTTTTTTACGTAAACATGTTGAACACGTTTAGTAGCTCTGAACAAAAAAAAAGTTGATTTGAAACCTGCAGAAATGCAGATGAAGAGAGGGGCAGGCAGGTGTCTTGTCTTAAATTCACCGGGTGAAAACTTACCAGCAGAAGACAGCGAAATATTGCGACTGTTTTTATATACTCAGTTTCTCTACTGATATATTGTCGACTCGATTGCTCTGTCGCTTCCATTTGTTACATTTCTCAAAATTCGCCAATCAGGAGAGTCCACAACCAGAACTTACAGAAGAAATGACGTCACTTATCCGACCTATCTATTCCTGTGTGAACGTATCAGATTGTACTAAGGCACTATACAGAGTCTTTATAGAGCCCTACATTATATCAAGACGATTCGGGTTCGATTCCCGGTAAGGGGCTACTCGATCTTCGCATCCAAGAATCGAGCCGGACGATGCCATTGGTTTGAGGATTTTCTCGGGGATATCCCATTTATTCCGTCCTTTAATTCCGGCGCTTCTCCATACTCACATATCACTCCTTGCAAGTGACCAATTCTCTTCACTTCTATGTATGTGCTACGTTGGCTGGGCCAAGCGAGATAGAGGCTTTCAATAGTGTGACCACAGACTAGCTAGATAAAAAGGCCGCTTCTTTATATGGCACATTTGATCAGCCATGAAAACAATAAAAATAAATTATTTTGTTATTTATAGTTTTGCACTATTTATTGACATTTTAATCTCATAACAATTTCAGCAACACGCGTATTGAAACCATTTTGTTAATAAAGCTATAACTTTATCAACTTTCTTGTGTCGGTGTCCATGATCTGTCGTACTTGTGTCATTTCGTTCAGCAAACATGTCGGAACATACCAGCTACTACTATAATGCTCTTGGGATATGTTGTATATTTTTTACACAAACTTACGACGTGAAATGATCTTAAGAAGAACGAATCCTCTGTTTAGCAAGTAAATATTTTAAAGTAAAATTTGACGAATTTCGATTAACGAATTTGATAAATGCTAGGATTGCCCAATTTTTTTTTCGCAAATGCTTTGGAATTTATAAAAATAATCAAAAAATACTATAGTATAAATCATCTACTAAGACAAGTAGGTATTCTAAAAAAAATCTAAAACACACTAATAAGTACAAAAAATTATTGTTTAGGTTTGAAGAAATATAATTTTAACTCAAGTCGTCTTTTGTTTACCGCACCATTTCTGAATTTCCAAAATAAAATAGAAGCTTTGGGCGTAACGTTGAGTGGGGTTTCTCTACCTTTTTTTATCTAGTGGCTACGTATCCACAAGCTAAATAACGTGGCTATTATTTGTTTTCGCTAATGTTCATCAGTATATCTATATTAGCCCCTATTTTTAAAGCTGCTGGTTTTCAATTATACAGCTTGTATCAAAGACGGCGGAAAGAGTTCGTCGTTAGGGGATCAAAAATCTAAATTGGAAAGTAATTGAAAGTGATCGTAAACATTTTACAAGTTTTAAACTGAAATGAATGGGCAAGAGTTATCACCGTGATAATTCTTTATTTATTTATTTTAGAGGATTTATTTACGTCCGCCAGTTTTATGCCGTTAGGTTTAATAAGGGATGGTATACAAACTACCCAAACCTCCGTGCCCGTGCTGGGATTAGAACTCAGGTCCTCTCGAACCGTTGGCCGACGTGCTACCGACCACGCTACAGAGGCCGGCACAGATAATTCTGATAGGCACGTCACGTTAAAGAGTGTTTTTAACTTAATTATTAGCCTTGCAGTAGATGATTATGGGAATAAAATAAACCACCCGCGACACTGGCTGCGCTGCCTATACCTTGGTGCCTCCCTACCTGCGCTTCAAATACGTTGCAGCGTGTTTCGACTGTTCTCTTTTTAACGAAATTATTTAACGCAAAGCATATATATATATATACACACGCACTTAAAACTACGTCGCTATAGTTTTAAATATTCGTCACGTTAATTAGAAACATCATTTTCGGGCACCTCAAAATGGCCAAAAATGGGTTTTCCAGTCTGCCATTTATGGTAAAATAACAACTGGATTCGAAAAACACAGCTATCGAAACAAGCGTCAGACCATGAAATATGCAGCCCACAAGTAAAATATAGTGGTCACCGCTTAAAGTCCCATTGGAAAAGAATAGTAGTAAAGTACTACACTGCAGCTGAGTGGCTTGCGCGGAGAGGCGAGAATGCTTTACCATATGTCGGTCAGCGGCACTCTTATCGCTCCTGTCTCATACACACAAGCGCTACCTATCTACGGAGGCCCCTTAAATAGGCATATTTGTGAACTATACACGCTGTTTAAAAATTACAACAAATAACGCTACATCATACATTTAACAATTAAAATTGTTATTAAAATAACTGTGAAATCTTGTTCCTATACCTATTGATAGAGACGGGAAAAATTCGAGGGGTTCACTGCCCTATGGACTAACCTCTAAGCATTACCGTAAACCGGGGTTACTTTGACACTTTAACATATTAATTTTTGGTTTTTCTGGTAAATAAACAGATAATCTGAGCCGAGTATTTTAAATAATTCCTTTTATCCTTATTGCTAATGCTTGAAACTTTCGTCAATAATTAACATAAACACCAACATTTTTAGTTGTCAAAGTTACCCCGCTAAGTCAATGTAACCCCGGTTTACAGTACTGTTTACTGAAGCAGACAACAGCTTCTCATCGGCTGCTCGCTGATAGTGTGATATAGGCGGTTCGAAATAAAATGAGCACCATTGAAAAAAATTCTGCTAAAGTTCTATGTTCGGCCAATTTCATATCTTTCCGCGCTTAACTGCTAACGGCGGGAAATGTCTTACCTCTCTGGACACGTCACTTGATTTTTGCGCGTGTAAGATAAATTGCTAGTAAGTAGGTACTCGTGCAGTTGGGTAAAAAAAGTTTACTAATTACGTTAAACACAAATATGCCGAATTCAGTTAATTTTATTTCAGCATTGTTGAATTTAAATAGGAAAATACACGGGACTACGTTAAGCTATTAACTGGCAATCATACAAGGAGTGAGGTAACTATTGTTTATGTTAAGTTACATGCAGTAACGGTTTTATGCAAAGGTTATATCTTAAGTACTCACTTTGTCCCGAAATGTCTGTACCACATATTTGGACCTGCATTTATTTGTTGTTTCTTTATTATTATCTCGGCGTCTTCCATGAGGTGTAAATAAGTCAAAGCCCAATTGCGAAAGCAACACGAAGTTACAGTTCTTTGAATATCTTATTCCCAAAACTAAAATAAATAAATAAAGGGTGTTCGTCTGAAGCCGCTAATTGACGAATGACGGTCCGCCATGTTTGCTGGCTATCGCCGCCATATTGCTGGCTGGTGCGGCTCGAGCTCAGACTAAACAGTAATACAGACGTAGCGGTTAGTTATGATTAGAGATAGGAAATGTCGCAAAAAGATTTTTGCAGCACTTTGTTTCAGTGCATTACGTGCACACCTGCATCTCGGCTTTGTGGTCAGTGATTGGATACTGTAACACCCAGCGTATTGAGGTTAAACCCGCAAATCACAAACGTGATGTGTCGCAGTTATCCATGTACTGAATAGTCAAATGAATAACGACTCTGCACAAAAACACTCTGCCAATAATCATGAAGTTGAGCTGGAGGTGTACACGTAAGGCACTGAAACAAAGTGGGGCAAAAATCTTTTCACCAAAAATTCCTGTCCCTTATTATGATTCGGACAAACTTTGCCACTTATTGGCTGCCAGAGGTTGTTAACAGCCCCGTGTCTGTTTGACTTCTCGCTAGGTTTCCTATTGGGCTGAATGCCGGCTAGAAGGACAGTCGCTTGACGCTGATTGACTGTAGACGTTTCCGCCATGTTGTGGGCCAGAGAAGCCATTTTGTTGGCGTGTGGGACTATTTTCCGTCTTACAGACTATTTGACTTCTGTATTCGTAAATATCCTGTAGCTCGAGTTCCATCTACGTGTAGCAGTTTGTCTTCTATGTTCTTAGTTATTCTGTGCAAGGTCAAACACGGGACGTTCAATAGCGACGCACGACCACGCCACTTTACGTCACAGCCATTGTTAGCACACAGGTAGTATTTGCATGCTTGCCAGTTCGAGGCGGCCGATACTGGGAGCTTGAACTAGGCTACGCAGCAACGTCTTTTAAATATCCGAATATGCGTTTATTTTTGGGAGACATTAAACCCGTCCCTAGTACTATAACTTACGAAAATTTGCGTGAATAGGTAATAGTATTTTTTTTTTTTTTTTTTTTTTTGCTTTTCGTAATTTTTCAATTTTACATAAGAGAAAACGTAATAAAATCACAAACCAATTGTAAAAAAAAAAAAAAAAACATGTTATACACATTTGAAACAATTATTAACACTTCAACCATAAATATTGTGTAATGCAAATTACAGAAAATTACTTAATCATAACGGTATGCTCTGGTTCAAATGTTCCTGAGTTATATCAATTTCTTGAAGTAATTTCTCTGGACTCAGGCAGCTATTTTATCTTCAATGAGTGTTTAATATACAGCTAATTTTGATGAATTTAATCATCAAATTTAAAATATAACCACATGCAAACCCCTTAACCAATTTCCATGAAACTTCTTTGTCATGTATCTGTTCTTTAATGAGAGCTTGTTTCTTAGTTTTGCAGTGATTTCGAAAATATTTTTTTATTGCTACCTAATACTCATATCAAAATTTTGCTCAATATATTTGACACTAATATGTCATAATTTGTTACTGAATTTTTTTTGTAGAAATGTACTGAAATATTATTTTTAGATTTCGTCACCCAAAGTACCGCGTTTTTTATGCCGTGAAAATAAGCTAAAATGAAGCAAAGTATTTTTTCTGACGAATGGTGCATTATTTTTTAAAACGCACCCACAGTATTGCGCATCATGTGACCGCACATTGTCTCAAATGTTTTCATAGTTTTGTTAAAAAAATATATGTGGGTTATTGGCACCAGTACGAAAAGAACTAAGGAACAAGCCCTTTACCTTCGTTATGAGATGCAGATTAGGGTAATAATGTATCACAGTTTTTCATTTATGTTGCGAAGTACGAAATGTTGGTACTCTCATCTTCATCATAGTTAATCTTATAAAAGTAAAACATATGTAGTAATGCACTTTTTTTTTTAACGTTTCTCATACTATGGCTGGATAGTATTATTATTAAATATACCGGAACAGTTCTGACAACTTGAACACCTTTAAGGAGGCGTTAGATGGAAAATTATTACTGTTTAAAATTTTTGTATTTATATGAGATTTTTTTGTAGACATACTTAGTGACTAATATTTACTTTTAGGTCATGTCAGTCAAAATTGGCATAAAATGGTTTTATGCTTTAAAATAAAACCAACTGACATACTGAACAGAAAAAAAATTCACGCTGAATAACAAAGATGTAGGCTATAATGTTTGATATGCAAAAACAACAAAAAATACAAAATTTGCGTGCTTTAAATAATTCTGAAATTTAAAATAAAAATTTAAAAAATTCAAGAATTTCTTAAAAATACAAAAATATTTTATTTTTGGTTCGGCATGATTCCCACATACGAAAATCCGGAGTCTGACTCCGCCGAGAATCGAACCCGGATCGCCTTGGCGGGAGGCAAGAGGTCTGACCCATAGGCAACCGCGGACCCGTAGGTGTTTGTGGTAGTTGGATTGTTGCAATAGTAAATTACACTTACACGTAAATGTACCATTACTGTACATAAAGCACGACAAGTCAACAAAATGTGTAATTGCAACCCTTATAACGGGTGTCTGATTCATGGGAACGACTGGGTAAAAGAGTTCTCCATGTGTCTCAGTTGGGCCATATTTGTGCAAAAAAATCTCTTTTGTGGTTAAGCTTCCATATGTTAATATTTTGTATATATATATATACACACATACACACACACACATTCTGGCAGTTGTAACACATATAGATCAACGTTTGTATAGGAATTTTTCTGTTGTAATACACCAAACGTATTTTAAGATTTTTGCCCCTGAAATAGCACGTATTTTATTGTTTAAATAAGCCAAAGTGAAGCAAAACAATTTTTTGCTAGCAAACGGTACATTATAAAAAACGCTCTGGCAAAATTATGTATCGTATAATTGTACACAATCTCAAATTTTTTCACAGCATTTGGTTAAAAAATATTTGCGTTTTATACTCATTCTACCGTATTAAGTACGTATAGTGGTTTATGTGTGTCAAACGTATGTTCAGTATGGGTCACAAATGGTAAACTGAAAAAAAATATCAGAAGAGTTTATGATAACGAGTGCGACTAATTACGGCTTTAATACCTTCTCAATTATTAAGTCATAAAAACCCTACTTATTACCGTCAAGGCTATGAACAAGTAAGTGGGTGATCAATCTTCATAGTTGAATAACAGGCTGTTAGGAGGGGGAAAGGGAAGAAAGAAAGGAAGAATAGATGTGGAAACAGTTTCCTCAATGTCAAGGAGGTGTAAATCCATTAGCCAGTCGCAAACACTGGGGTTGGTGTTGACTCGGTGGCCAAATATAGCAGATACACAATTCAAAACACTCAGAAATATTCAGGCATATTTCATAAAATCTCCGTACTCTGACAAAATATAATTTGCTAAGCTTAGCAGTGTACTTATTAAATTACTCTGTTTACAAAGATGTAAATAACTTTGGTACACGATACAATAATTAAGGTACATTTGGCATTAGTGCCGCGGAGTTGTATGAACAACACGAGTATTAAAATATGTTCCACGAATAGGTTCATTTACATTATATTAGTACTTGATGGCACAATGTTCTGTGGTTTCTGGTACATAATTGCTTGGTTTAGCGGGGTTTTTCGTGTTGCCACCCGTCGTTTAATATTCGCTTGCGTATTTAGAAAAGCAATAAAACGTTTCAAGGAAAAAAACTAAGAGATTTTCTTTCTGAAATTGCATTTATCATCTGCCAAATTAAAGCGATTTGATTTATGGAATAGCCTAGATCTTCAGCAGCAACGCTCCAATTTGCTCTGCGATATACCCGTGATAGACGTTTGTCCTTAACCAAGTAACCATGTAGGTTTGCTCATTCGCGTGACCAGGTTATGTTTTAAACACATGCGAGTAAAAGGGTTTTAATAAATAACCCAACTTATTTTAATGACAAGAAATCGTGTTTTTGCGCGTTATTTTGATTATATTTCATATAATATACGTTCCGTCCTCTATCTTAGATTTTTTGAACACCGTACATTCATTGAATGTAGTTTTTGGACAAACTTCATTCCGATGCAGATGTCTGTCAAATAAAACTACAGAGAATAAGAAAACATACATTTGCAGAGTATGCTTTAGTCAACATAAAATCACGTAAATGTAATCTGGCCGAATAAAGCAAGGACAGCCAAAGTAAAAAATTTCCACTGTGTGTTATATATTTAGTCTGTTTGTCCTATTGCCAAAGCAGATCTCAAACATGTGTTGTTTGGTTTTTTCTTCTTATTTTTATTGTTTATTTGGTTTATTTGAGTCGATTACATTTACGTTATTTTATATTATGTTGTATCCTGTTGACAAAAAAAGCATACTCTGCTATTCATAGTTCCCTATTCTCTGTAGTTTTCTTTGACAGACATCTGCATCATAACGGTGTGTGCCCAAAAATATATATCCAGTTTTCTTTATTTCAGTAGTTGAGGTCCATGAAAAACGGCCTTTTTTCAAGCGACTTAGGAAAGCCATACACCGCAGCATGCCTTAAAACGGTTACATAATTGAGAACGTTAGCATTTGGCTTTATCCGGTTGGAATTTTCCTAGATACAACAGTTTGAAAAAGCTGTTTTAAGCCACTTTGAGAGTCTTGAAAATCATGTTTTCAATAAGCGATCCTAATTTTTAAACTGATAGAAACATTGTTTGAAACGTGTTTTCTTTTCATAGATGTGCAATCATAATGCGCGTTTAGATGTTTCTTCCAAATATGATTACTTGTAGCTCGCTGCAATGCGTTTCAAGTACAGGTAGATAGGAACCTTAAAAGCGAACTTGCTGTAGAACTGGAACATTCCAGAAAGAAACTGGTTTATTTGTAGGGAAAAGTATAGACATTCACACAAGAGTCGGCTCTCTTGTAATAACCTTGCAAGTTTTTTTACTCTCCCCCTCCCCTCTTAAACTGTTCGCTGGATGTGTGCCTGTGTCAGGCAACATGTTAGCCTAGTCAGGCAGTAGAGGACCCAGTCAGTGTCACTCCTGCCTGCTCTCACCCGTGGTGAAGGGAAGAGAAGGTCTGTGCCGTTTCAGTCGTGACCGCACACATACACACACTTTCTTTTCTGTCCACTATCTCCCGCCGCTACTGGCCACGTTATTACACATGTGGGTACGAAGTAGCGCTTGGCGGTAGGTTCACTGGGTCGTCAACGCAATGTTGGCATCACAATACAAGGGAACCTCTTTAATAAAAAACCCCGTTTAATACAAATTTCTCATTAATCCAAAGTGATTTTAATTTCCCCTTGGAATAAACGGATAACTTAAATATTAACATAAACTATCTAAAAGTGCCCTTACACGTAAAAGAATGTAAAATCAAGTTCAGTGATAAAAAGAAGGCATGGTGGCGGTATACAAGTTTGTATCTTGGGACTAAACATCCTGAAAACATATTTACAGAAATATTTGAGTTTTTGTAAGCACCCGTTAATACAAATCTCATTATTACAAATTGTAAACAATTAGGTCCCTTAGGGTTTGTATTAATGAGGCTGCACTGTAGCGCATCGACACGACGCGAAGAGTGCGATGTAGCACATAAAATTCTCGTTATTGCGAACACTACTTCTTCTGCCGCCCAAGTACTAAAAAAAATAATGTCAATCGTTCCTCTTGTACGACAGCCATTGATGTTTACAGTATTTTAATTGTTCCTTTTATTGTATTATTTTTAATACCTACTTCCAAAATGGGGAAATAAAGTCACAATTACACATTTGCTTAAAAAAAATTGTGATGTTCTTGTAATAACCAACAAAAATCTCTCGTAAAATAAATTAACGCAATTTACTACCAATGCACCAGATGGACGTGACGTTGAACTATGACACTACAGAGACGTTTCCGTTCATAAAACAGTGCGATACAAGTGTACCTTATGGCATAAGGCATAAGATGTAACAACGTGTGTGCAGTAGACGAGTGTGAAACTTAAGAGGTGTGGAAAGTTAAGGCGTCGAGCGAACGACTGGAATATTCAATCGTCATTTTATTTGAATGACATATTTTTGCCAAGTAGATATTTTATTAACGAACGTCTATTTATATCACAATTGACGGTAGTATGATTTGCTTTCCGGTAAGAAATTAAAAACAGCATTTAGAAAAATAAGGGATTGAAACTACAAAATCCATAAAAAATTTAAATAGTATTTTTTATAATTTTTAGTACGATAGTATCTATGACTGTATAATGACAGATTTTGTGGTTTCAATCTCTTATTTTTCTAAATACCGTTTTAAATATTTTACTCGAAAGCAAAGCATACTACCGCCCAGTGCTATATAAATAAACTTCCGCTAACGGAGTAACTACTCGGCAAGAAAGTCCCATCGAATTATGATGATTAGTTTAGAATTTGTCGACGAATGAGTATTCCAGTCGTTCGCTCGACACCTTAACTTTCCATACCCCTTAAGTGGTGCGTCCTGATGTTTGTAATAGGCGTTGTGTTGTGCATGGTTGATAACAGCGTTAAGACTGTATTATTAAATAATAATAGGTTATTTGTTGTTAGTGTGGATACCATACAATGGTAAACATGGACAATCATGGAATTAATATTACATTGTCGAAAATAGCTTAATTTTGTATTCCTACTCGACTCGGAGTTAAATGTCAATATTTTACACTCTTATGGAGTGCTTCCATGAATGGAGGGCAATTAAATCTTGTCTGGAATCAATTCAAGTTTAAATATCCTCGCCTCCTCGTCAGCCTTCTAAAAACCGGGTCAACTTAAACGAGTAGGTAACACTTTTTTACGCCAGTAATTCATACCAGTCTTGTTACTCAAGGTAAGGTAATTTGTTCTTCGAAGTTTGCGTGTATCGTTGCTCTAGTTTCACTTGGTTTTCTGGTACGACATGTTCTGCAATATCATATGTACTGCACATTATTTTATAGGGAAAAAACATTGATGGAGTCAAGTCGGCAGATCACTAAACCCTCCTCATGAAGTCGTGCGGTGACAACGAATGCAACCCGATTATTCACGCAGAAAACAAAAGTGTGTGTGACACACATAATGAGTACAACTATGGTAAATTGTACTGTAGGTTGGAAAGATAGTGTGTTTTCTCGCGGAAGAGTTTGTCCCAGGGAAAAGCTCTACCGCTGTTTTCGCTGATATCGCTAAAATGAGTGTTCAATTATCATTACTAAGAGTGTACTAAACTAAATAAATAAGGTTAACTTTTGAAATACGTAAGTACGGTAGTTTAGATACCGGAGGTTTGATTTATGTGAAGATTAAACATGAGATTATAAAAATACAGTTAGCCTACTTACATTGCAATGAGTTAGGGATTTTTTTGTAATAAATAAATATTAATATTATTAGGTGCCACCCACGTCACAATGCAATAATTACAGTTATTCAGTCGGCGAGTATGGTCTAAACCTCCCAGTATCCACTGAGCCTTTCTGAAGAAAGAATTCCAAGTTTAAAGTTCCATAATAATTAATAATTACCCTAACTTGCAAACACACAGATATAAAGTTTGTAACCAAAAGTTTGACAAAATATAACATGGCCTTACTTTTCCTGTGGTGTTGTAACATTGAGTAGTGGTAAATTTTCTTTAGTCCCAATTCCAATAAATATGCAAGAAAAATTTATATGTCAGCTGCTTACAAAATACGTTTGCTGAAAAGTTTCACAACATAATAATTTACCTAATGATAAAATATATTTACACCTAGAAAGTCTAACATAATTTGAGCTAGCAAAATTAACATTTACATTACATTGCACGAGTTTGGTGATATTAGTACACGGTAACCTAACATTATGTAATTTAATATAAATACCAAATAAAAAATCTAAAAACCGTCTGTCGTCATATTACAACTACAGGCTAGTTTTTATTTACTGGAGAGTTTGTCTCGGGGAAAAATTCGACCTCTGTTTTTGCTGCTATGGCTAACGGTGTAATAAAATACGAAAACGTTGTAGGCTAAAATTAAATTAGGTGTGGGGAGGATAAAGGCATATAATTTAATTTTAAAGAGAAAAGCAAACCAACTTCGACTTTTTAACTACCAACTTCGTGTGACTTAAAATTCACGAAAGCTCTGTGGTTGCCCAGTTTACACTTCTTACCGATACCAGCTCTCAAGAGGCATAAATTGTCCCTGTGCCAAAGTTTTAACTTTGATCTTTCTAACCTGAGGTATAATTGATCTTAATATGACAACATTACTTCGTTAATATACATAAGCTATACCATGTCCATTATTAGGTGACAGCTTGTATCTCTCCGCCTGTTCGCTCGATTCGAATGTACCGGCTGAACTTCCGGCCTCTATCTTGTAACTACCATTGATAACTTAATCCGTTTTGCACTAAAAAAAAAAAAAAAAAAAAAAAACAATTATTTATATTTGTGGCTAGCAAACACACAAACTAGTACATAGACAATCTTTATACGTAACATTTTACTACGGTACTTGCTAAAAATAAAAGGTGAATATTTTAGACTTAAAACGTTGGAGAGTACTATATGAACTATTTTTAGCGCAGTCGTAATGTGAAGTGGCCAATCAAGCAAATACGCGTTTACAAAAATGTCACCCGGGTTGAAAAAAATTTAACTAGTCAGTCGTTCGAATAGTGATCAAAGTGTATTTTCTTTGCGTCCGAAAAGAGAATCAAGCTAATTACTTGAATGCATTTCACCGTTACATGGTTAACCTCGGGTAAGGTTAATAAATGCTAATACGGGTTAGGAAGGTATTTGAATTGTTTATAGACGTGTTCCACCAACAATTAGCTAGGTTGGACACTATGCGAAAAATATCACTGGATTTATAATTTCTTTAACAGAAAAACAAGTTATTTAAGCTTTCCTTGCATTATTCGCAAAGAACTTACCTAATTATTTACATTAACACGACAGCTTTATAAACCAGAGCTAATGACACCTGATTTTGTTCCCTTACCGATAACAGCGCAGCTAACGGCGGAAATTATTCCTAGCGGAACTAATAACTCAGCTTCCTAACATGCAGCAGAGTTATGAGGAGTTTAAACCTATTCCAAATGTCCAAGTTTAAAGCGTGCGGGAACAGCGGAGCAGTAAGTAAGAGTCAAAGTAAAATGCTCGACGGAAAGCGTGGTGCCTCTACTCACAATGCACCAAACTGGGGATGCAAGGTTTTTGTTGTAGTTTATTTTCTATGGGATTTTAAACGGTGACCCTAAAATCTTATTTTTGGATAGTATGAAGTAAAGGCTAAGCGTACATCTCGTTTTGTTTATAGACTTTGACTTTGTCACTAATAGCTTTTATTTCTACCGCTACGCCTGTATATTTTAATTAGAAAGGAGTGGGGTTTGCTAATGCTTCATTATTATAAAATGAAGACAGAAAAATGGCAGTAACTTCATTATCATATGCCTCCTGGCAGCAATTCATTCTCCTGTGCAACGTAGTTATAAGGGCGACCTTGAAGCGCGCACCATATGCCACATCGCCACAACGAGCCAAACGCTGAACTAGAGTGGAAGATTCCCACCGATTCATTTTTATAATGGGACTTCAGGCAGTGAACATAAAAAATTTTATTAGTAGAAAGTCTGTAGAAAAGTTCGGTTGATGTTTCTGAGTTTCGCATACATCCGGTTGGCACATTTTGAAGACAGCAGTCTGGAAAGGCCGTTTTTAGTTATGTTGGCTTTGGTGTATTGATAATGACATTCCGATCTTGTCCGAAGAGTTATTTTCTTTTCGCACATCGGCACAATGGGCACACGTGGAGTAGTTTCGTAAAAAAAAATATTGTACTGCATATCTCAACGTATTTGAAGCGCGTGATAGATGGCGTTCTCAAGGGGCAGTGTTAGACAATTTTATTGTGTTTTCAGTTTTTGAGCCATAACAATTATTCAAATTGTGTTATCAAAATTTTCTCTTCGACAAAGCGTAGGATATATTTTTGGTAAACTGCTTGACATAAATAATAATGGACTCTTTCATTAATTTGTCATGCAGAATCAATGCAAGAGAATTATAGGCCAACTTTAAAGAATTATCTTGCAATGATTCCGTATTACAAAATAATGAAATATTTCGTTATTAGAGATGATAATTTATCGCGGGAAAACTTGACTTTTTGCTGGGTTTCACGTTCAGATTGCCAGAACATGACTGGCTTTCGCTCGTACGTGGAGCTGTTACCCTATTTGACTGAGAGAACAACCCCGCTATTATAATATTTGGTGCATGTTATTGGTCTGCACACAGATATGGTGTGTCAGACGCATATCAGCCAATTATAAATGTTGCGAGAAAATACAGCGTTTTCTAGGGTATGTTGGCACAAAATATTTTCGCGATAAGCCATCATCTTTATCCATTATTATTTACGTCAAGCAGTTTACCAAGAATATATCCTCCGCTTCACCGAAGAGAAAATTTTGATAATATAATTTGAATAAATGGTATGGCTAAAAAAATTTTAAATCCAATAAAACTGTTTAAAATTGCTCTTAAATGTGCCGCCTATCCCACGCTTCAAAAGCGTTGCAGTGTGTTCGTAAACAGGCTTTTTCTACGAAAATATTCCACGCGTGCCTATTGTGCCAACGTACGAAAAGAAAACAAACTTCAGACAAGGTCGGAACCTCGTTGTTAACACGCCACGCTTATTAAAAACACTTTTTCTAATCTCTCCGACATGGCTCAAAACGGCCTTTTCGGACTTCTGTACTTCAAAATTTACTAACCGGATGTACGTGAAACTTAGACTGCGACCTGCAAGGAACTTTAATGCCGACTTTCCACCAGTAAAATTGGCGACGCGGCATTTGATGCGCGCTTCAAGGTCGACCTTACAGCTCCACCGCTTTTGAGCCTCTCACGCACGGGTAGGTGGCGCCCTTACAGTGACGTTATAACAAGTTAATTTACAAAATGGTCATGTTGAATTAGTATATAAAGGAGTGGGGTGGGAGGCATGGCCGAGCTTGTCCATGCTGCAGACACACGTACAATGGCTGAAATATAGGCAAGCAGGCGTGTGTGACTGGGCCAAGAGAGCAGACAACCTCTGTGCGGCGCTGACATTCCTGTAGGTGTTGCCCGCGGACGTAGAGTACTTGCACGCACACTGGTAGCGGGTCCCTGTGCCATGTCGCGGCGCCTGCTTCCTGTCCTCAATGTTGCACGTCGTTCAACGGTATACACTACGCAGGGGAGAGCTTTCCAGGACGTCCTGTCAGCCCCAACACAACTGCCGGCCCCAAACACAGGAGGTGATGGGCTTTCTTCGTGGTCAACCGAGCCCTCCTTCAAAAACTCGCTCACACTTTCTCTGTTCAACCTGCTGCGTATCCTCCCTTCGAATGCAAGTAAGACTATGCATTAAAGGTGTCGTAGCTGCTTCCTGCTTACCACGTTTCTACACGGAACAGCAGAATTTTCATGGGAGGGTAGGGGCTGATGAGTATTTGTATTGTCACTGGTAGTACATCGTTCACACGTTCACTCGGCGCGGTGAAAGGACAGCAAATGAAACATGATTAGAAACTATTCGTGGGAACTCGTGCACATACACATACGTTTATGACAGGTTAGCACAAGTCGTCTAAATTGCATCATAGTGTCATTTAAATAGGTTACTTTTAAACTCTGTAAATTTCGAAAAAAAAGAAGTGTCATTTCGTGGTTGAGAAGGGGGGTATGACTGCAGCCACCACTACCCCCTCCTCCTCTACAAATCGTATATGACTCTGCTTATTTCCATTGCGTTTATTTACGGAAATAAAACTCACTTGAAACTATGCTTCAGTGACTATAAAAATGCAAAATGCTTATATGACGCATGGTTTGGGGTTGTTCAAGTTGCCAAAAACAACTTTCATATTAAACTGCTATAACTACAAAAATGCCACTCAGATTCGTAAAACAAAAAAATAGAAGAGTTAAATGGATTTTATGAAGCTGTTATCCACAAATACTACTATAGTGTGACAACGGCGTTATGCGTAGAATTGTTCGTAATTTTATATTTGTCCCAAGCACTATCCAACTATTACACATTGCATTAATAGTAATTTCACACATATAAAATATTTTTCCGTTCCACAGTTTTCGTACAAGCGCGTGTAAAAGTAATAAATTCAATATTTTCGCTACTTACCCAAAGTAAAAATTTGTCAAACGATACTAAGGAAATAACGTAGAGTGAAAGGTAATGAATCAAGCTATTATTAAATTACGAATTTTTCGGTGCAGACCTGTCTTAAAGTCCCAAAAGAAAAAGTTTAGTTCTAGAGCAGTGCACACTAGTTTGACTCGCGGCGAATAGAGGCGGCGCGGTTATCTACAAGCGTGATAGACTGAGCCTTACCGCTCCCGTGTCAACTCGCGTCAAACGCGGAAAACTGCATCCGGTACGTTGGGCTTTGACAATATAAAGTTATGTTCCGTTTGCTTCCTTTACTATTTTGTGTAACATAATTAAACATCATAATTGTAATTTCGCCGTCGGTATTGCTGCATACTCAACTCTCAATATAAAAATTAATATTTACAGTCGAAAGTGATTAATTTACAATGAGCAAGCTTTACAAGGATAAATCGTTATTAGAAAATCCGAAGTCAAACTGAATGAATATCTTCGTCAGTGACATTTGACACTGTAGAGTCTATTATTCTGCGTACTTCTCCAATGCCTTAGTGATGCAGGTAAAGTGGAATTTGCTGGAAGACAACTAAATAAGAACAAGTATATTTCAAAACTTTGCGTACCCAATCACTCAGAACTAAAACATATAATTGAGAAAATTCATAGATGGGGACAGAAAAACCACAATATTAAATATGGCAGAACCTTTACAAGGACGTACGCCCCTTCGTAGGCTTGCAATGACATACGTCCATAAGAACAGTTGAGTTTATAATACTAACCCATTAGGTATCGTTAAGTGATCATATTAAGTATGGCGTGTACTCTTTTTAGATGAAACGCAGGCTGTAATTCGACAGGCATGGAATAATACGACCTCGATTACTGTCATGTCGTGTTTTCCACCATTCTTCCTCCAGGTATCGGCTGATGATGTTTACAAGTTCGTCATCATGTTGTGAAGAATACAGGTTGGCGTCCTAGTTTGTTGGTACACGTACTCATCTGATGATAGGTCAGGTTATTTCACAGACCAAGTTATAGCGTTTATATATTGTAGCTGCTGCTGTACAACGACCGTTATCGTGCTAAAGAATGTCGTTCTGCAGTACACAATACAAGATACTAGATCAAACACCTTGCACAACCAAAAGATTTGTTGTTAAGTCTTAGTTAATAGTGGCCAAAATATAACTATATGTGTATTAGTATCATAGTGTACACAATGTTTTCGTCTTGTGGTATCGTATAACATCAACGTCTTCATGTCAAGGTACGACCTTAAATAGTTATTTATTTATTGGGTGTTTGAAGTGTATTCGAACAGCATTTCAAACTTGGTAGAAACACACGTAAGAAAGAATAAATTGATCTTCTAGCATTCTCCTCTTGGGATTTCGGGAAACCCTGGAAAACCGAAATCAGTATGGCTGGAGCCGGGAATCGAATTCGGATTCTCCCGAATACGAGGCGAGTGTTTTAACACAACTTCATCTTGCTCGGTTATGATTTGTCGGAACAATAAGACAGTGCCATTCCTTTACCCACTCCCGTATTTTAGTGCACCACTCCAAACGACGGTGACGGATTTCAGGAAATCGACATAGATGACCTGAACTTTGATCCTGATCGTAGTTGGAAGTATCGAGGAGTGTTGGTGACACGTGTGTGATAGTGATATATAACCCAGCACAGTACAGCCGGAATATTTTACGAGGTGATGATTATATAGTGTATCCTCACTTTTGTAGCTCGATATATCGTGCCAGAACGTTACGAGAGATATAGCCTTCATAGACCCTTGTAAAACACTTATGCAATGAACAATAGCGGCTCACAGGAGAGGTTGTTTTGACGAATCGCTCAACCGACCTCATTTAGTTTCACCACACGACCTCATACAAATGTTTGCAGATGTTGATATAGGATGGATACATTTCAGACCGATGGAAAATGTGCCTTCGCAGTATATAGAGTGTTTACTATTGTTACAAGTTTGAGAGCACAAACTTTATATGTGGGCAATTCCCATGAGTTCTTTGGGATAGAGGTCTATAATTACAAATAAAAGAGTTAAATTAAGTACTGGATTTAATAGCTCACAAATCTATGAAATACACAAAACAGTAATCAACTAGAACTCTCACAACACAATTAGTTATGCACACAATTACTCCTGTGTCACAGACACGTTAATTAACTTTGACAATTAAAGCACAAGAAAAGTCTACCATCAATTAA